>QANT01004069.1:0-78439 GCA_003254885.1 Purshia tridentata | reverse complement strand
AATAGTCAAAGGATTAAATTTAATTTCTAATCTTATACTAGGTTTTGTTCAATATCTAATTTTATTAAAAAACTAAAATCTAAAAGTTTCTAGTTTCAATATATATATATATATATATAAATAAGCAAGGTAGCTGGTGAAATTTTTTCAACTTTCTGGTATGTTCCACATGAATCAGATCAGACGACTAATCTAAGCGTATTGAGTGTGATGGAATTAATATATATATATATATATAAAATAGGAAATGAGCATATGTTTTGGTCAGCTTACGCGTAAACAGTAATCATTAAAGTTTTACTAATCACGTTTTGTTCGCCTGATCCAAAGACTTTTGTTTTCTGTTATCACCTTTTAACCTTTTTGTTCGCTGATGTGGCATCAGCCTATTGGAAGGCGAGTTTGGTAGAGGCTCCTCCTCCTCCTGGAGTGGCTTAAAGAGTCTTCCACATAGTTATGCTTGGCATCAAATCAATTCAAACACAAGGAAAAATTGCCATGTGGTCTCTGTCTGCCTTATATATATTTATCTTTGTGATTTTTTTAAATTCATTTCAATGTTATAACTTTTAATTGCTGTTTCAATTAATTGCAGTACTCAAGTAGTAATTACAGAAATTAAAGTTGCCCAATACCCTGTTTTTTAATTATGACATACATACCCTGGTGTATATATGCACATGTCCATGCCGACCCCTGAATATAAAACCAAAGAAATAATATCAAGGAGGAAACTCGTCAAATCTTTACCGACAAATTGGAATATAATGACTTAATGAGAAAGAGGGGGCGGAGAGATGTCAATACCAGCGCAGTTTCTTTTGAAAACAAAACAAATTAGATAGATAGAGATAGGTCCATCGCCAATTAATTACTTAATAGTAAATATGAAATCATATTAAAAGAGGAAGGCAGGGATAAGCATTCTCTTCTTTGTTTTACAAAAGTATGGAACCTCAAGATCGATGGAGTAGAGGTTGATCAGAAAGAATATGACCTAGTGAACACTTTGTTCCATGCATTCAAGCTGAGAGAGCGAACCCTTGTGAGAGCCAAAGAAGGCTTAAAGGAGCGAACCCTTGTAAGACCCAAAGAAGGTTTAATATGCAGTTTTAGTTTTGGGGGTGGTGGTGGTGGCGGTGGTGGTGTTGTTTCCTCTGCTTCTTCTTTTCCTTGTTCTAAAGTAATATCAATATTGTCTTCGGGGTTCCAAAAACATGCATCTTTTCTCTTGCTTTTGACGGTGGCCAGCACATCGTATTTGTTGCATATTCCCCACACTGTCACTTTTTGTTGCTTATAATCCACCTTCACCGAGTATATTCCTGTCATCCATTATTTGGTAAAAAACACTCCCTCTCCATCAAGCTATACCAAACAATTTCAATCTTAAAATAATTTGTTTTTCGGTCACAGTGGGCAGGGACTCCTACATCATTCACAATATTTTGGAAAAAAAAATTAAGCATTAGCCCAAGTACATTTTCATTTTGCCGCTGCTTCCCAACTGGACCAAATGAGACTGTAAAATATTAAAACCCAAACGTAAATCCAAAGGCCCACAAAAGTTGTCTCCTAGCGGGCTACATTTTCATGAAGGGCCCTTCGATCGGGACCAGTCCAACTAAACAAACATCAGGACCAAGAAATAACGGAAACTCACTTCACGCCCATACACACACAAAAGAAAGATATTGCAAGTAGAAAAATATTAATAGAGTAGAGACCAATTTATCAAAATTGATTGTAAAATAGGTAGGCATGCGCATGCATATATTTTGATGTAAATTAATTACGCACCTTTGAGATGGGAAAGGGTCTTCTTTACTTTCTTCTCACATCCATGAGAATAGAGAGGAACCATCATCTCCACATACTGCGCCTCTACATTTTTGGAAGCCACAACAATTTGCATATCCGCCATTATTAATATATCCCAATTTATTTTACAATATATAAATCCAAATATGCATGCAATTAATATTGCAAGAATATTAATTGTTGTTGCTCTTCCTCGGCTGTACGTTTTGGACCAGATCAACCTCTTATCGATGAACCCTCTATATAGGCGAGGGTTAAGACGTTGTAGAAAATACCAGCCAAATATTAATATTCCTAACAACTTAAAGAAAGCTAGGTAGGCTGATGAGGCAGTGTTTGTGCTTTACCATGCATGGCGGCTTCAGATAATTACTTAAATTAAAGCAATAGCTAATTAATTAGGTAGAGAAATCTTGATTGATTTGGAATTGGAATTGGAAGGATATTAATTGTACGTGGATTATGAGTGGGATGAGTGGAAGGATTTGTCAAAAGTGAAAAGTGCAGTGCTTTCCTTTCCTGCATGGGATCAGTTGGATATATAGTACGTTGTAGATCGATTATGACTCCCATGTGCCTTGTTTTCCTTATCAACCAAGTTTCGAACTTGGAACTTGGTACTTGAAACCAAAATTATTACTAGCTAGCTGGACTAGGTCAGTCCATCAGTTACATGCACTTGCTTGCGTTGAGAATAATCAACAAATTAACTAATTAATTGAGCAGGTGCTTTCCTTTTTTCACACCTTTTAATCTTCATTGATGCTTTACTCATCTTTTGGCTTTAGCTCTCTGACTTCAATATTGTAACACTTATCTTTTAATAATTATTGTTTAATTTCTTAATTGTGGTATAGAAATAGAAGTTGGTAGGGTTTGGATTCCTTTGGTTCACATTGTCTTCCACTTTTGAGAAACAAATGACATTGGGCATGAGGGGTCGGAGTGAGGCCTGTTCCTGTTTTATGCGTATGAGACAAAACCACAAAATTCACAGGTGAGGTGAGATGGGATCCCCATCCATCCATGCCACGTTAGACTCTTTGGGGAGTGGGTCCCATTGACATGACTGATGAGTGATGACTACTCTCTTTCTCTTTAATTACTTTGATAATTATATATTATTCAGATGACTCGGATTTCAAATACAACAGGAAGCCCACCATGTGAACAAACCCACACCACACATCTCTCAGGGAATCTCGGCTCCAAAGTTAATCAGACTAATATCACGTGTGATGTGACATGCACAAAGTACAAACACAATTAACGCAACAAATTAAACTTTCGATTTACTTTATATTTTATTTTTAGCTGAACAAATTTTGATTGTTGCCTGTCAAGTTTGACTAATTAGTGGCAGGCACATCATATGCAGATTTATCATAAAGGTGAATGGATAATAAGATAAATAGATCACATATATAGTCATTGATTGCAAGCCAAAAGAGAGAAAATATTGATATATTACGAATTTACGACTAATTGTAGTTTTCAAACAACCCAATTCCAATTGTTAGTGGAAGGAAAGCTCATGAAGATCACCCTTTCCGGCTTTCCCTCAATCCAGTTCTGTGCCCAGCGTCACGTTATTACTTCTATATATGGAACGTGTACGTGATATTATGATCAACAGTATTAATAAATAGATAGGTAGATGGACTTCAACTAGCTATCTTTTTCAGTTGACTTTAGAGGATGAGGGTATGAAAGCTTCTTCACTCTCTGGGTACTTATTCAATTCGTTTTAGAACATACATAGGAAATATAGAACATGTATTAACATGTTGATCAATGATCGAGTTTATTATATAGTAACTATGATAATATATAATACAGGAATACAGGCTATGATCAATTTATATTCTTTATTAATCAATTTGGATGAAATTAATACTCCACAATTGACAATTGACACACCAATACACCATCAACACACCAAACTTGTCTAAAATTCTGGTCACGAGTGGTGGTAGGTACTTAATTACTATATATAAGACATTTTAATTTTAAATATATATATAACAAAACAATAAAGGTAACATCGAAATACAGTGGGGTTTGATACGATATGAAGTTGGTAGTGGTCATGAAATGGAACATGCATTGGGATTCTCATCACTGAAGAGCTGAGGAGGTGGGATTCTCTCCATTACGTACACCGGTTGATAGTAGTACATCATTCTCTTCATGCTTTCCTCACCTTCATGATAATGAACAATATTATTATTAATCATCTCCTCTTTCTTTGCTGCACTCTCTTCTTTGTTTTCCTCCTTATTGCCTTCTCCACCACCCTCTTCTTTCTTTGCCTCTTCTGCAGCTTTCTCTTCCTCTTTCTTCTCTTCGGGTTTTGCCTCTTCTGCTGCCTTCTCGGGTTCCTTGATCTCTTCTTCTTTCTTCTCGGGTTCGGGTTCGGGTTTGGGTTCGGGCTCCGGTTGTGGGACGATTCGGGCTTGCTTCTTGGTTCGTCTATAAACATAGTCTACTAGTTTGTCCCCGTCCATTGTCCCTGTCACCATCACCTTCCCGCTACTATGATCAGTCACAGCACTTTGCACTCCTGCATTCAATAATCAACTTCAACAGCTGCTTTAAAATATTTCATCAAAATTAATTAGATATCATAAACCTAAGGACATCCACCCTATTGGGCCACGTCAGATAGAACCCATAATTTGGTTGGTCATATTCAGTTTTAATTTTTCATTTCTGCGATTGGTCAGTCACAATCAATTAATTATCATGTTGCTCCTGAATCCACCTGATGTTGACCATAATTTATCTACATGTATTGCAAAGAAAATGAAGAAAGAAAATTTCCATAATTTGGTTGGTCATATTCAGTTTTAATTTTCCATTTCTGGGATTGGTCAGTCACAATCAATTAATTATCATGTTGCTCCTGAATCCACCTGATGTTGACCATAATTTATATACATGTATTGCAAAGAAAATGAAGAAAGAAAATTAATTAAGTTGGATAGATCATAGATATATTACCTCTCATTTTGAGTATCTTTCTTTTAAGTTGCTCTGCACAGGCCTCACAGTGCATGTTAACTTGGAGTTCCACAGTTACTAATCCACTAACCTGGAACAATGAAAAGAAGCCACCCCAAATTGGTACTTACTACTTAGTGTTTCAACAAATTGAATTTTACTTAATTAAGATTTGATTCTTTTTCCTTATAGTGATTGAATTCTGATTAAATTATATGGGACCTGTGAAGTAACAACTTCTGGAATAGGTTCACCCTCAGCAGCTGGTAATGGGGATAAGACTTTTGCTTTTCTTTTGGCTTTCTTCATGATTTTATTGCACACTGCTTGAGGTTCCACAATTCCCCTTATGGTCACTTCATTTTTAGCCATATCTATAGCAACCCCTTCCACTCCTGCATGTTAAAACACAACAAAGTAATTAATGCATACCAATTGAACTTACCGCGTCAAAAAGAAAGAGAAATTAAGGACAGACCTCTAATTCTCATGATGGACCTCTCAATCTTCTTTGCACATCCCACACAATGCAAGTTTACAAACAACACAAAAGGGGATGGTGGTTTTGGCTCTTCTTTCTTCTCCTCTGTTTTCTCTTCTTTCTTTTCCTCTGCTTTCTCCTCTTTCTTTTCCTCTGCTTTCTCCTCTGGCTTAGCCTCTGGCTTAGCTTGTTCCTATAGAGCAATCAATAAGCATTACAACACATTAATGCATACCCAAATAAGCCCAACACACTATGGGCATTATGTTACTCACCTGCTTAGCTTCTTCACCCATTTGTTATATCACTGAATAATAAGCACCAAAATGAAGTTTCTCAAATTGGGCAGAAAGTTGAAGAGAAGAGTATAGAAAGAGAAAAAGGGAGAGGGATAACAAGTGAAGAGGATGTTGTTTTATACGCAGGGGAGTGAGGAGTGAGAGTATAATGGATGGACGGTGGGATTATTAGCATATAAAGGGAATGTGTTATTGAAGAGCTAGCACATGCAGTGCCACTAAAAGTCTAAAATATACAAAGAGCCTCTTATTATAATATTTCTTTTTGAATTATTTTATTTCAATCTCCAAGGCTAAAGAGGTAGAAAAGAGGAGGATAACAGTGGAGCAGAGTTGGCAGATTTATAGCAGATCGAGAGAAAGGTAGGGAGGTGAATTCTGCTCAATTCATCAAAGAGAAAAAAGAAACCAATCCAAAAGGATAATACTTCCATCACCCACCGACTGGTGGATTTCTCATGACAAGGTCGTCCAGTGTCAGACATGTGTGGGATCTTATGCGGCCAACCTGGATACCTTGCTCACAAAGAAACTTATTCTATATAGTATAACCTGGTAGTGACTGCTGTGGCATGCATATATAAACCATTGATCTATCGAGAATTCGTGATCATCACCATCTGATGGTCTATCTCTTTGCCACGTCAGTAATGTGGCTAATTAATGACTTGAGGTGATCAAACAAGTTAAGTATATATGATATGTGTTTTTGCTAGCTGTTGTGCATGTTTTGTTGCTGTATTTAGACCATGATGACCAACTTACTTGGTGGTCCTAAATTCGCCATTAATTGGAGGTTTTATGCCGTCCTGGGCTCTAAGAATCTAGCACTAATTAAAAGTTGTAAGAAAGATAAAGAATTTATTTGCAGGAAGATATTATCATGGTTTTCAGAGAATCAGAATATGTTTTGCAGTATCAGTTCTGATACATACATAAGACTAAAGTTAAGTATATGATAGGGAAATGATTATAACTAAATTCAATGAAGTGCATATATATGTGTGTGTGAAAGTGAAACAAACAATATTTAGTAAAAGTTGTAAGAAAGATAAAGAATTTATTTGCAGTAAGATATTATCATGGTTTTCAGAGAATCAGAATATGTTTTGCAGTATCAGTTCTGATACATACATAAGAATAAAGTTAAGTATATGATAGGGAAATGATTATAACTAAATTCAATGAAGTGCATATTTATGTGTGTGTGAAAGTGAAACAAACAATATTTAGTACGTAAGAAAGCTGTTAATTAAGCAAAGAAGCTCCAATTTTCATGAATCATGCATGAGTAATGAATTGGGATGGATGAAGCGTGTGGGGATATGTGAAAATTGCATTCTAAGTTTTGCGTGTGTATAAAAATCTACGTAGGTGCTAGTAAAGTTGATCTCATCACATGGCCAATGGGTCGCTGCTAGCTTGCTACCTTCATTTCACAAAGCCTACTCCCCCTTTTTATCTCTCGCTGTCAATTTTATTACCTTCTTTTGCTGCTTTTTCAGGCTATTCAAAATTAAAGCTCAGTTAGTTCCCACTTCCCTGTACCAAAAAAAAAGTTATGGGCAGGCTTTTCCGAGAGATTAATATGTTTTGTACATCAAATCTAAGCCAACCTTGCTTTGAAAAGAAAGTTGAAATTGATGTATCCCTTTTTTGGTTTGTTTTCCAAAGTTTTATGCAGAAAAACTTTGAACAAAAAGATTGAACTTTTGTACCATTACAGAAAGGAGAGGCCAACTTACCAAGGTGGTAACACGTGGGAGTGACTCAGCAGGGGACACAAACAGAAGCCCCAACTCCCAAGTTGAGTTTTTTAGAAGTTTGGTGAATGATCACAAATTCACAACCACTAAATCTCAAAGACGAGCAAATTTCACCAACCAACATATATTGCATATGCATATAGGCTACTTCCTTCATTTCATCAAAGCTCAGCCAAAAAGAAAGGCAGACCAAATAGAATTTAGGTTGACCAGCTTGATTATTTTTCTCCATTTTAAATACTAAAGTTGAAGATTTAGGTTACGTGGGTGAGAATGATTTGTACTTTAATTAATTAAAAAGGTGGGTTAACTAATTAATTAAGAGATTCTAATCAGTGGAATGTGCGGCCCATGCTAATGTTAGCTTATATGGGCGGTTAGCAGAATCTAGATGATTGCTTGCCCGAGTTAATAAAGTAATCATAATCATCAAACCACCAATTATATTTTTTGTTTTGTTCCTCCTAGTACTAAATTTCACATGATCAAATTATCGCATAAACATATAAAATAATATTAGAGCATTAATGTTCAATACTCCGAAAGAAAAACTATGGCTACGACACCTGGTTTGCTGTCGTTGTGTTTCATTCTTTTTTTTGGCCAGGGGTTGTGTTTCATTCTTTAAACACTATGAAAGTGAAAATATCACAATACATTTGATCACAACTCTTTAGATCCAACAAACAAAAATAATTATACATTTGATCACAACTCTAGCTAAGGTGGGGCCATATGCATATGACAATAATTAGGTTATATGTTAGGCAGCGACTATATGCCAGAAATTTTTGAAGTTGAGTGTGAATTGAGTAAAGGTTGGGGGTTGGGGGGTGAGGTAAGAGTGGACAGACAAAGGGACAGCCTGCATTCTAATACTATGCGGCCTTGAGTTTCACCGAAAGTAATGGCAGGTTAATGCTTCTTGAGTTGAGACCTCACAACATCATCAACTGTTTATGTTATGGGGCTTTATATGGACCAAGCAACAGTTTGTTAAGCTTGCCTGACCCACCCACCATTTTAGGGTTACCCATAATTGTTGGACCTTCCAACTACAAATATGGGCCCTACATTTTCGTCGAAATCTGCTGGATCAAGCTGGCATTCAACTTTTCACTTAATCACTTTCTGTTGATCACTTATTAATCTGTATACAATTGTATGCATCTCCTTAGACTGGGACTGGACCATAAATATGAGGAAATTAAACATTCACATTTAAATAACTCTTCCCCTTCACTTTTCAACCTGAAGATTTTCATTTTCTTTCATTTGATTTATAAAAGAAAAAAGTATGTCTCTTAATTGTTTAAAACAACTTTACATTTTGACTACTCACGCAGCTCGACATAGCTATGCACTATGCAACCAGGAAGGTCTCTCCAAAAGTCTCTTCATACCAACCGCTCTGAAATTTTCACTGTACAAGGGAAGGTTGGTGCTCATTCAAATAAATCTCTGCCAAGGCAGTGTGTAATGCTGCCCCAATTGGAAGAACATCCTCATCAAGAAAGAAGTAAGGGGAATGGGGAGAATGAACTGAACCCACTTCCTCATTTCTAATTCCAATGCCAAACATGACTCCAGGAATGAATTCTTGATAGAAGGCGAAGTCTTCACCTGCCATCAGTTTACTGCCCACCTTCACATTCTCAGGACCAAGCATAAGTTGTCCAACCCTGTTTACATGCATATGCAAGCTTTCATCATTGAAAACGGCAGGGTATGGTGGGAATTCTTCATCTTTCGTATCAATATATGCATTACATCTATGCACGGCTGCCTGTCCTTCAATAACCTGCAAGCAATCACAATTTCTTAAGCATATGAACCACCTACTTCACTCTCTCTCGATTTTCCCCTGTTCTTTCGAAACAAGCTAGTTGATAGCTTGCCTACTTAGTGATGAAAGAAACATCCAGCATGATTTTCTACCACTAATAACACTCAGATGATGATAATGATGCAGGACCATTCTTTCTACTAAGTCGAATGGAAAAAAGGTTAAAGACTGGCGTATACCTCTTTCAATCGCCTCCTGAGTTGGTTCAAGCCTTCAGTTGTAAGACTCCTCAAAGTGCCCCCAAATTCAACATATGATGGAATTACATTCGATGCAGTCCCACCTCTAACGTAGGTAACAGATAGAACCTTCAGCAGAAAACTTAGCTATTAGCATTACGTTGCTTGTTATGGAACAGCTTAAAATTTTTGAAAATGATTAATTGCAGAGGTGGGTTACTTCCTCCAAATACTGTCAGTTCAAATAAACTCTGCAAAGATCATTTGGCTAGTGTATCAAACAATGTGGAGGGAAAGACATGAGCGTAGAAAGGAGGGGCAGGAAAGATAAAGGGAAAATTTATAGAGAAATATATAACAAACTTAAATAGGTGGAATCCTGAACGCCAAAACTGAAATAGGTGAAGGCTTTGAAGCTGAGATTAAATAGAGTCGCATATAAGTTCTTCAAACATATTAAGCAACTGTGTCTTCAACCATTGTTATAGTTGATAAACAATGGAAAATGGAATGAAACTAAAGCTACAATGTTACACGAAAAGACTATTTATTTTTAAAGAAAAGGGACCGTACTTGGCTATGGAGGGGATCAGTTTCTCTTGAGATGAGCTGTTGCAATGCCAAAATTGCAAATGACGCAGCAAGTATTGGGTCTGCACTAACATGGGGTTCTACAGCATGCCTACCTTTCCCGACTATTTTTGCTTCAAAGAAGCAGACAGCAGCTAAGTGTGGCCCTGAAATGGATGCTATGCTGCCTGTCGGTATTCCATAGTCAACGTGCATCCCAAATATTGCTTCAGCTTCACCAAGAGCACCTTCTTTTATCATCTGAGATGCACCAGCACCTCCCTCCTCAGCAGGTTGAAAAAGAAGTCTCACAGTTCCCTTCAACACCATACGAAGAAAAATTTATGGAAAAAAAATTCAAGAATCCCCTGATTTCCTTCAAGGTTGTAGACTTGTAGGCAAGTTTTTCTTTTTAAAAAAGGGTTTTTTCTTGGAAAAAAGATGAGAAGTCAATTACTCTATCACAATATTGCTTATTCACTTCTGAATTTTATTGTCTCAACGGAAAAAATGAAACTTCTGCTCAGATTAACATTCACTTCGGTTGCAAAACATAATTCTGACCTTAAATTTATCTTTTCGTTGATTAAGCAACTTAGCAGCGCCAAGAAGCATTGTGGTGTGAGCATCATGACCACAACCGTGCATTTTACCATCAATCTTACTCTTGTGTTCCCACTCAACAAGCTCCTACAAATCACCACACTATTCGCTACCAGCAAATACATCTAAAAGCTACGTTGTAAAATTCACAACAAAAGGAATTTTCTCAAAAGCAAAAGAGAAGATTCGGATTACTTGCAATGGGAGGGCGTCCATGTCAGCTCGAAGAGCAACAACAGGGCGAGAACCGGAGCCAATTTGCGCAACAATACCAGTTGTGGCAATTGGGTGCGAGTAGGAGATGCCAATTTGGTCCAGCTCTCTGCGTAAAAGAGCACTGGTGTTGTATTCTTGGAATCTGAGCTCTGGGTTTTCATGGATTTGCCTTCTTATGGAGACCAACCAGTGTTTATCTTGCTGGGCTGCGCTTAGAATCTCTTTTGCATAATGGGTTTGGTGCTGAGTGCAATGGAGGGGACAAAGAGAAGCGAGTGAGACAAGTAAAAGAAGCACAGAATTGGCAATCGAACTAGAACCCATCTCTGTTTGTATACATATGAATTGCTATAAGAACAAAAACAGCAGCGGCAGCCAGCAACTGCTAGGATATGATGAGTGGATGACGAGAGGAATGGTTGACTAAAACAGAGAAGGGATGGTAATTTGGTTTTGGTAATGAGGTAGGCACGGGCGTACGGCAATTTTGTCAAATTTAAATAGATTATTTTCAGTCGTCTTTCTCAGCTAAACAAGTTTTAACCTTCTCTTTTTATTTGACAATTTATTTGGGGCCGCTTAATAGATTATAGAAGAAGAAATTGTTTTCCAAAGAAGAGGCATTTATTATTTACAAAAAGGGGTTTCTAAATAAATAAACCTAAAATCTGTAAGCACACTGTACATCCATTTGAATCTTCTTTGCGTTTGGTTAATATTAGAAGCAGTAAGGAAGTTGCGTTTTTCCTTTGCCTTCCTCCTCCCCTCTCATTGCTTCGGCTAATTGACATAACCCATCACATGAGAGGCCTTGAAGCGTTCTGGAGGCATGGCCCTGAATCGAAATAAATCTCAAGTTCATCGAGTGCTTTGTATAATAATATCAGTATCAATACATCTCGTGAATTGCATAAAGGGCAACAAGTTCAAACAGAAAAAATCCAACAATTTTTAATATATACGTGCAGCTAAACTGAAGTTAATATTATACATTAAAAAAGCCTCAAAATGGTTAGCTGCTCTACATGAAAACATGTGGACTTGGTCTGAGATAAACTAAATAAACATGTAAATATAGACCTAACAAATCTGTCCCTTGAGCCTCCCAAAACACCCCCTAAAAAAATAGGGGTCAGGCCATACGAACAAAAAAATAGTCTTCCAGAAGCTTCAAAACTTATGAAATCCCCATATGCTAGCAAAGATTATGAGCAAGGATGCAACAGAAACTACCCTAAACATAAAGGTAAATGACCAGATAGAATGACCAGTATGAGAGGCCTTCAAGAACACAGAAGGGACCTCTTTTCCTGTCAGGATGCTGCCCTTTGACATGAAGCTTGGTCTTGTTGAAATTATTTTACTGTTTTCACTGGACTCAGAAAGGTGTGACTTCGGGGGTTCAGCCCAAGCATTAGCAGCATCGGAAGTAGCAGCACCAATAGCCTTCTTTTCTGAACCACTTATCTCCTGCAAACAGTAGTTAAAAGATTACCAATCCCTGAACAAAATCTCATCAGATTTTGACATTATTTGTGCTTTGCAGACTTCTCACCTCCATAGTGATTGGTTTCGTTTCATGGTCTTCTGATCTACAATCTTTATACAGCATTCTGCATTGGACTGGTCCCACTTGAAGATTACGCTGAAACCGTAATCTTCTTGGTGCATTACCCTGTGTTCTCACAAAGTTCGCAGTGCTAGCTGGATTTTGGGCTTCACGAGGCCTAATCCTAATTCCAGTTACAGCATCGCGACTGAGAAGTGCATTTGAATGATTGCTTGATACCTCAAACCTTGAGGATTGATCTGCAGTAAAACCAAATGGAAAAGCATTCTGGTTATAACATTCATACAAAAAAGAACAAAGCACCTGCACTCATCAATGTTAATATCAGAAGCGACGTACCATAATCTACTGGAGTTGTTTCAATCAGCATAGGACCCTTTCTGTCTATATTCCCCTCATACCAAACAGGACTTTTGAGCTCCGTCTTGCACTGTATAAAATGAGAACAAACTGTAATTTTCTAAAGACAGTCATTTAAACTGCATGACAAAGAAAATTAACTAATTCTAGTAAATTCAAGTGCACCAGCAACAAGAGTACCGCAGAAATGTGCAACTTCAAGTCGGGAAGCAAAACTTGAAAAGACCATTTTTTATTAAAGACTAAAAAAGTAACTTGAAAGCTTTCACTCACCAGTACTTCAGCCACCTTTGCACCTACATCACTGCATGATCCATTGTCCCTAATGGAGACCACGTTCTTTACGGTCTCACCTTCAATTGCTGAAATCTTTTGAGTAGATGAATCTTCAAAGGAGTACTCCTCTGAAACATTAATAATTGAGTTCAGGAACTCAGAAATATCTGCATCTTGCTCATTGGAGCCATATGGAAACTTCACCCCAAAATGACCATTGTTTAAGTCATTGCTGCCAGGGTAATACATGATAGAGGTTCCTAGCTCCACTTGCATCTGTGTGTGCAATGGGGAAAAAAGTTGACAATCTAGTGGCTCTTGCAGGGGGTCATAAAACATGTTTAACTGATCCTCTAGCGGCAGATCCGGTTGATCTTCTGCATCATAATCATTACAGCTGCTGCTAGGGCACTTAATAAGTGCTGGAGTGTCCGATGTCATCCCATCAAAAGTATCAGCAATGGTACATTCTACTCTAGTAGGAAGCTTTTCATCTTGCCTTTCAAATGATGGTGATGCTGGCACCAGTGCTAGATCAGACTGTGTGTCTTCAGGAGAAGATTTGGCAGCAATAGGGGATGAAACAGTTGGTTCAGCTTCATCACAGTTTGAGATTTCGATACTCTCGTCTTGTTTTTTAAATAGACGACAAAGGACAAAAGCACTCTGCATAATACAACACGAACATATTAAGCAACACCCATAGGCATACATTTAATACTTTCATTGTTAATTTCAGGCCAGTGATCTGTGCATATGTGTTTTAGAGAACTAACAAAATGCCATATAGACCCACACATGCAAACCAACTAAAGAGCTTCCATAGAAAAGTAAACTTATTTCCGAGACTCAAATAAAGATTGAGATTTGTTATTTGCTTCTTCATACTTAATGGGGGTAGATGCACGAAACCCTCATCTGCTTACCAACAAATTAACTCCTTTTTCTATCAATGACCTTATTTGTGTATTATTTAGATTATGACGACTGATTTGTTCCTTTTTATTGCCTCCTTCCTGTATTTCATTGATGCGCTCTCTCAATTATGATAAGACATCCAAACCATCCTTCTTACTTAAAGTCACAAGTCATATTGGACAATTCCACCAACTATCGCCCGAATCACCAATTGGAGAATTTAAAGTATCTTAACAATTATTGAATCTAAATGTGCTCATAGAAACAAGGAAATAAAGAGCAAAACAATTCTTGGACAATCTAAGATCAATCAAATTTTATAAATTAACAAATCACACAACTCAGAAGCAAACTAAAAGTTGTAGAAAAATCCAACCTGGCCAGGATTAGTGCCATCAAGCTCCTTCTGAGTGGTACGGTATTCGTGCATAACCCAATTGGTCCTCTTACCCTTAGGGGCACGCCCGGTATGAAAAACCAGGGTCTTTTTCATTCCAATCAAGGTTGTCCCAGACTTGATTTTTCGGTCTTTACCCGTTGCTTTCCAGTACCCTGCATTAGTAGCCCTGTTCAACCTGCTCCCATTTGGGTACTTTCTGTCCTGTGGACAGAAAAAGAACCACTCTCGGTCTTGTGTTCGTATCACTGATAAATCTGCGGCATAACATAAACTTAACATTAAGCAGAAAAATTCAAGTCCAAATCTATGAACATAACCAGCAATTACTAGAAAATAAATGCAAGAACCTTCTCAAACATTGTCTTTTTAAGAACCAAAAGGATTTGTGCCAAAATAACATGCGCCAAGAAGAGCAAAATGAGAGCTCTTTTTCTTTTTAGTAGTTAAAGATGTGGAATAGATAAAATCCTAAGAACATTTAAAAATAAAACAATTTTTTAATCTTTACGTCCAGAATAGATATTAGTGAGAAAATTATATAGTTGCTACCAAAAATTGATAAATTTACCAAATTTTCAATAATTCAACAAATTTCCTCCTACACACAAATTCAGGGAAATTGAATACAATAACTAAATAAGACATAAACTGATCATTTATACTACAAGTCTAGAACTATAAGCAAACTCGCATCATTTAAACTAAATTTGTTCATTCAAATGAAAACCCATAAACAGAAGAACAGATTACTATAGAAAACCTTTCACTGAAAAAAAATAAAAAAGAAGTGAAAGTTTGGTTGTGTGAGAGATATAGAAGCAAATACCAGGCAAATCCCAGGGCTCGCATTTGCAAACATCAATTTCACGAATCACAGTGACTTGTTTATGGTTGCCATTGATTTTGGAGCGCAAATAATAATCAATAAGCTCTTCATCAGTAGGTCTAAATCTGAATCCCAGCGGCAGAGAACTCAGAGAGAGCACAGCCATATCCACCACCATTATTCACCAACACTTGAGAATTTGAAAGAGAGAAAGAGAAAGTAAAAGCAAAAGCAAAATCGAGTCTTTTCGAGGAACCCTATAGGAATCAGTCGGATTCCTGGACAATTGAACAGAGGGTTTGGGTTTAGATGTGGTCCATATGATTGCTTTTTCTTCAACAGAGAAAGAGAAACGAAGCCAATACTGAAAGAGAGAAGTGAGAGTTGGTCGTTGAGTTGAGTTGAGTTGAGTCCTCCTTTTACAATTTAGATTTTATATTTTACCAACCCGCGTCTAAAATCCACGTACCTTACGCGTTCCAGACAGAATACCCATAATGCCATTCTTTATTTATAAAATATCCGAGGTTCCAGGGGAGACAGTGGACACATATCAGGGGTATAATGGAGATTGTGAGGAAGCGTCACGACGAAGGCAATGCGGAAAGTTGCGCATGCAAGCCAATGACGTACGGACACGTAATCCGCTCACCTGGAAGCCCCGGTCCACATTCTTTTTTCACTATTAGTTTATGAAGTTGCTGCGAACATTACTCGCGCGCTACTTTTGGTTTTCTTTTCATTATTTTCATTTTCATATTTTATTTTTGTATTTGTTGATATGAAATTGGGAATGTGGTGGCCTCACAAAAAGGAGAGACGGGATGTGATGGGATGAACATAAGCAATACCCATTCCCATTATAATGTGATAGTAACCTCAAACTTTCTCACTAAGCATTAAGTAATAGAAACGGTTAATAGGATACATTGCATGTGAAAACTGAAAATTAACATTTTGAGTAGGTGTATTATTTCACAACGTAACGCTTTGTTTTTATATAATCTAATATGGTATATTTTCAGATAATTTGAATTACATATTAAAGAAGGATTTATACTATTCTTAATAATTACGTTCATATTCTTATATAATCTAATATGATATAGTATCAAACAATTTGAATTACAAATTAGATAAGGTTTTATCTGATTCAGACAGTTTTTAATAATTAATCTCTATTATGTACATTATTTGTTTACAATTTTTGTATTAATATGATGATATTTATATTTAAAATTACGTTATTTGTTAGTGTCAATTTTATATACTAAATTTTAAACTAAAAAAAAATTCTATTGACACTTATTTATGTCATAAACAAATTTATAAGTTATAAAATGAGAACAGGTTTTGGTCAAGTGTGCATTGACTTTGAAACCCCGAAAAGAGTTCTAAAAAGCTTGGGATATTCACTTAAGTATGCTGATATATTAATATTAGACTATTAGCGAGGACATTTTCCACTTTAGACTTTTAAAAAGATTATATAATATATTCATTCACCCAACATTCTTAATTAGTTATTTTTTTACCTTTAGAATTCCAAATTGTTCCACAGCCTTTATGCATGCATTTATTTATTCCTATCCTAATTCAATAGTGTGAACACAAAGAAAAGTGAAGTGAAAGAAGCTTGACATGAATAGATAAATAAAACACATCTCAATTATGAATCTTTTCCGTTGTGCAGGGCTTCATGTGTGGGTTCATGGGTGTGGAAAAGTAATTCGAAAATTGAAAAGGAGGCAAAAATTAGGGCCGTTTCCCCCGATCTGAACCTTTTATTTTAGTATCCAATTATTTTACGAAGAGTCATATACCCTGCTAAAAAGCAAAAAGGTAATTAAATTCTAATTAATTACGAGACCTCATCCTTACCAGTTATCATCTTCCACTTAGAAATGATATCATTCATGAAGGACAAAAAGAGAGAAACTTTTATTTATTTAATTTTCAACTCCCATTTTAGAGAGACAAACTGTCCACTAAGGGACTGAACAAAAAGAGAAACTTGTAATTGAGATTAGGCTTGGGCTTGGCAGAGTTCAATGCTTAATTATTGCATTGAAAACTTACAAATTTGGTATGCTTAATGCGTTATTAATCAGAAGTAATGGGTTTCCGAATCACTGGCCAACCAATTAAGATTTTCAATTTTTTGTTTAAGTGGGGTTCTGATCAGCATGTCCTCCTTAGCCCAAAACCAATATATACCACGACCTTGTAAAACAAGAGCAAGCAAGAATGGGAATTTGTCACTTATAAGTTTACTCTCTCTTGTTCCTTCTCTTCTTGTAATAATGCAATATAAGGATTAATGTGTGATTTTGATTATCATCGTTCATAACTTTATTACTCCACGCAAGGCCTCTCTTTTTTTGGCCCAGGAATTGTAGTACTTCATCACGCAAGGCTGTTTAAGCTTTCAAATAACTTTGTAGCAGCAACAGATCGGTGAAGCTCTTAATCAATAAAGGGTAAAGATGCCAAACAATAAATTGAGCTTTCTTCTTTTTATGATTGTCAATGAGCAGAGTCGGAAGATTTGGACTGTCAATTACCCGAAGTATATAATCTGTCACAAACTCTTGTTGCTCTTGTAGCATTGTCTATTTGTTGCAACAGAGCAAAATCGGTTGCAATATGATTGTATTAACATTGATGTTGAATGCAGTCCAAGTACAAAAAACTATTTGGTGCATCTCATCAAGCTACAAATAGGGAATCACTGCAATCCTACATGTATTCACGGCTATACAACTCTGTACAACTCTTTTTGTTATTCATTGCTTCCTTTTCCACATTAAGGGGCACAATGGCAATGTGGATGCTAGTTCAATTCATCTACTGCAGATTTGAAGAGCCCGTGCAAGTGAATTTGGATATAGCCTCCCCTCCTATATGAAAGATCGGGGTTCGAACCAGGGCACATGAAGAAAGAAGCATCAATAAGAGTACTCCTTACTCTCTTTGCCAAAGAAACTGGCCATTCCAAAGATGAGAGACAGTGGATCCCCTTTACGCTTACAACATAGGGGGCTGCTTACTTTCTTTGGTTCCATCGAAATGATTTTACATTCATTGCACACGATCTGGCCATAGCCCTTCACCTTTCCCCGTGTATATGTTTTTGGTTCTCTATGTGCAAGTCTTACACCAAAGTTCTGCCTGCACTTGAGGTTGGTCAAGATATCATTCGAGAGCATGGCATTCTTATTGGTGAAAACACCACAGTGAGTCGTGCATGATCAGAAAGAGAGTAGTTTTCAGGCCATGTTCCTTTCTCCACCTCAGGAGGGAAGAGAACCGCATTCTTGACACTGAAACCAATTGTGTGCTCCTCATTACCCTTGGGACTACTAATCTCAGTACCACTTTCGTCTCTCTGCTCTGACCCTGTAGGATTCCAAATTCTCTGCTGCTATTCCATCACCAGTAAGTAACATAAGCATAACAATTTATAATGTAGATATTGTCTAATGGTACTGAAATATGCATAAATGGGTATTTTTTTAAGCCAAATTACAGAAGGAAACAAAATTATTAAATTTACATAGTTTACCTGAAATTCTGTGTAATCAACAACACCATTTCCATCTATGTCTGCTTGGACCCACAAGTCCTTAGTCTCTTCAACGCTAAGTCCATGGCCATGACCAGTCAAATTAAGCTGCATAACATAAAAAAAAAAGCAGTAAGCATATTTACTAACAGGCAAATCCTTCTGTTCAGAACAAAAGTAAAAAGAGAGAAAACAAATCTCAGTTTTATTTGATATCACACCTGTCGAAGTGCTTCACAGAAACCGGAAAAGGTAATGTAATCGCCAGGGTTATCAGCCTTCAGAAAGGCAAAGGCATCATATTCTGTCAGTGAAGCTCTTCGTAGTAGATTCTGAAAATGTGAAAATTTCTATGATTAGAAACAAAAAATAAAGGCTGGTTTAAAAGAACAATTAAATTCCACATAAAAATATGAAAGTATAACCTATTGTTCAAAATATACTTAGAAGCTCATGCAACTACATCCAAAATAAGTCTTGAAGAAATGCAAGAAAGAATAGTATACAGTAAAAAAAATATGAATAGCTTACCTTGAACATGCAAAATACTGCTTTACTCCAACTTGTTTTAAGTAGTTTCCGGTATCTATTAGGATTGAGAAGCCATATAAAATCAACCCCACATATGTTTCCCCGATGGTTTCTGTGACTAACCCACTGTATGAAAAATATGAAAGACATGAGTTACAGGCATAAGAAAGGTGAAATTCTTGGAGTAAAGTTGAAGATACTGACCTTGTGTGCATCTGCATCAGTGTAATGATGAGCAGTATCATAAGAAGATACAAACCCCTGGGACCTAAGAAACTTATAAACATGTCCACGTTTGCTTCCATTCCAGTCACTGTAGAAAGAGCAGATTGCAAAAACATATTACACATGACTAGTTTGACAATGGCTCAAAAAGTTCAAACTGGAAGGCATTAGAAATACCCGCAGAGTACGATGGGCATGGGATTAAGCTTGTTCTCTTTTTGATAAGACTCCACATATTGCAGGATTTTGTAGACCTACAATGAGAGACAGAGAAAATGTTGTCAGAAGGATACACAATTAGCAATAAGTAATAACTAAGAAAATCTCATCTCGGTGTATACATACAACAGAAGAGTATGAAATTGAGAATTACCTGATGTAATCGTACTATACACAAACTTGAATCGTGAGGAAATAACAAGTGGGTGTTCACAATGAGAATTTCCTGCCGTATATCATTGTTTCGAAACTGTGAGACTGGGGTAGCTAATTCCACATGTAGCAACTGAGCAACACGATCGCCAAAATCGTTGAAGTGCAACTCTTGATAGTTTATAACTCTAAAGTAGTCCTTATTCACTGCAGTGAGCAAACCTGTACAGTCCAGCAGAAACATCTTATGCTGCTGTATAATGTGTCTATGCTTCAACTTCAATTTAAATAGATGTAATAAACATTTATTTAGGGATGACTTAAGAAGGAAATTCCCACATAGAGGCCAAAAAAAAAAGGAAGGAAATTTCCACATGACTTAAAAGGCTATTATCAATCATTAGACTGAAATAATATGATACCACTGGGTCAGCTTAAGGCACCCTGAAGCAGAAATTAAATGGTTGAATAAATTTTCTGTCTAACCACGGCACAGGTGTCACTTTCAAACCCCCCCTCTTCACTTGAAAAATTTATCAGAAACTTTTTCCTTTTTCATTTTTGGGATGAGGTTCAACATCAATAAAAATAGGATGAACAATTTCCGTCATATCCCAACAGAGCCCATTTTTCTTTTGATTCAATATGCTAAATTAACTTATTTTCATGATCTTTCCACCTATGCTTTTTAAATTTGCAGTTTCACTTCTCTTGTTCTTTTCTCCAGTCTGAATTATGGAAATTTATGATGTGCAATCTACACAACATTTAAATTATGGTAAGCAGATCAGACTGGAAACTTTCCAATAAAACAAGCACTAAGTTTCAATATTTAAAAGTTCTTTAAAATGAATATGTATGATGCTATAAAATTCAAAAACAAAAACCAAGGACATCCGCAGTCACAAGCCATTCCAGACTGACAATGAAAGAAGACATACCATCACCGCGGTTGTTGGTCCGTCCTAGCTTGAAATTGATATAACCAGCATGACCAAGTCTCTTCTCATAAATATTTACTAGCTCTTCATTTCCAACCCAGAACTCCTGCGTACACCAAAGAGAAAAAGATATATTCAGCATATTAGCATTAGGCCATCAAAAATTGTGTAGAGACTCCCATCCCAATCCATTAAAAGGTTTAGGAAATGCAAACCTGAAGACAAATAATGGAAGACCTCTCAGCCAACAAACAATCCAATATCATGTGATTCCTGGCCAGCCAATACGCTCGGAACTCGCTTTCCCGACAATCACGGTCCTGCTTCCAACACCACAAAATTGAGAACAAAAGTAAATTAACAAATCGATCAAAAGAATAGAAGTTGTGATTACCAATGAAATAAATTGATTGAAGAAAGAACCAAGAGGAGAAGTTTATGGTATAAATGAATATAGAACCTGGTTGAGACAAAACTAAGATTACGCATTAGAAATGATTGGCTATAAAATGAAAAGAGAGAAGCTTTCTACTAGATAAATGAATAATGAACGATGGGAAACAGAATCCAACATTGATGTTTTGCGCTGAAATTCAAAAAATGAATTTTATGGTTGCAAAATAGAGATTACCCATTAAAATGACTGGAATAGAGAATCAAATGGAGAAGAATTGGTAATGGAAATGAATACCAGTATGCATATATACCTCAAAGTTGAGGCGCTTGTAGATTGGTGCGAGGATGTTGAAGGTGGTGCAGGTAATGGCAGGCTGTTGATGGTGGCAGTCTCTAATGGAAGATGCAATTGCATAGCTTCCAATCCTTGACATCCTTCCCTTCATCTTAGTCATCTTGTTTGTCTTTGGTCTTCTTCCTCACTACTCTCAAACCCACCCACAGACTTATAAATACGCAACAATTTCACCCACACCCACAATATAATAAAATGCAAACCAATTACCTGGTGCCAAAAAGAAAAAAACAGTGGGCTCTAACGGGCAAATGAAGATGTTCTGGAATGGGTTCTGATATTGATTCAAAAGAGATAAGATGGATAGTGGAATGGGTTTTAGGAAACTAACTGAATTACCGGTAGGTGTGGGGATGATCCTCAACCTCTCGAAAAGAATTGAAAAAAAAGAATTAAAAGATCACCACCACAACCACCTTTCTTCACCTCGTTGTTTGGGGTTGTGAAGGGCCAACCTCATTTTTGTTGTCTTTATCAAAAACGGCAGTGGTTATTTGCATGTGTATGAATATAGAGAGACTTACATGGCAACGCTATAACTACTATGTATAGAGGTTGGAAATTAATCGGCAACCGCAGAACCCAAAAATATTGCCATGCGCGCATCATTCGCGTTTTGCAATTTGACCGTCTTCCCCAAGTAATATTCCTTCTTTTCTTAAAACCAACGCGGCCTTTTCTGCTTCTTCATTCCTCTGTTTTACAGGTTCCTTAGAATTTATACAGTACCGTAAAGCTCCTTTTTCATATTCTAAGTTTTATACCATTTATAACACCCTTTTTTATGTTGTTATTACTATTATTAATTTATCGTTACAAACTTACAATTGCAATAAATAATTAATTATGCTTCCAACAAAAAAAAGTGTTGAATTAAAAAAACCCACCTAATTTTTTAAGCATGGTACCCACATTTTAAAATAAGTATATGTTTGCACATACGTTAAGCGATTTGCATCTCTTTATTTTATTTTATTTTATTTTTCACTAGACGGAATAATTTTAACCTTTAAAACTATCACTGAGTAACTCACAATTTATGGTTAATATGATTCCAAATAATTGTATTTTGTGTGGTATTGTTTATTTTTTACGTGTATATGTAACAATAAAACATACAACATTTGTATACATATCTATACAATTTTAGGTTGAAACTATTCATAAGTTTCATTGACCGTGGAACACGTGTTGCAACCAAATTATGGTATCCCTGGCATTACTAGAAAAACCCTTGCTATTACGTTAAATGATAAAAAAATAAAAAATAAATTCCACTTTAGAGGTTCCTACGATAAAATAAGTTAATTAACATACCTAAAGTGTTAGATGTTCAAAAAGTGCACGTAAGGTTTTTTAAAATGTTAAAAAACCCAGCTTATAAACATATGGAGCAAACAGGGCTAACACTCTCTGTTACAATTTATTTTCGTGTAGTGTTGAGCGCGCGAGAGCTCGACGATTTCATATTTTTATTTTCCTACTTGTTAATTAAAATCGTTTAATTGTTTCATATAAAATTATGGTGAATTTAATTTCAAATAAGTGTACATTTTGAGGTTTTTGTTGTTTTATTAATAGTTCACATGTATATATAACAAAAAAAGTAAGCATCTATATAAATATAATTTTTATACAATTTTAGTGTTAAAACTGTTTTAACTAAATTTGATGTAATGTAAGCAGTAAGCTTCCGCATGTGGGTTGTTGTTGTCATCGGAATTCATATTGGCTAAAAAAGAAAACCTTGTTATTAACTTATTAATATTATTATTGGAAGGAGATAGAATTAAAAAAAAAGAAAAAGAAAGGTGAGGATGTGAGTGCGATTGATCTGAGACTGGGACCGAGAGTGAGAGGAATATAATATTAATTATGGGATAAACGAGACAAAAGGGTCCACAGAATTTTTATAGCTACTAGCCGAAAGTTGAAAACATGGGGCTAACCGCAGCCTTTGATGGCGATGATTGAGATTTATAATAGTGAGAAGAGAATATGATGATAACAAAATGCGTATACAAGTAAAATGAACCTCATATACAACTTACAAGAGGACACAAAACAAATGTGGCTGGGGATGAGAAAATTCTATATTTTCAGATACTGACTTGTTTGGCAATTGCGGTTGGGTCGGAAAGTTATTATCCAATTATGTATATTTTCTTAAGTTAAAGAATAAAGTATATAAATAATATAAAGGATCGAATACTGAATACATGAGCAAGTTTGAAGAAATGAGTGGCATGAGTCAGGTTTGGGGCAGAGGCGTGACATTGGATGTAATGGTTTCAAGACTTGCAACAAAACAACAAACCGAAAGGCGGCATGAATTAAGTTGTAGTCTGTCGAGAAATCCAATGCCATGTTTCCAAATGCTGCTATAGCAATTAGCAAAGTTGCGTTCAATTTAAGCTATGATTATCATCAATGTCTCCTCCACAATATATGCCACCATTCACGAATAAACAAATTAAGATACCCAAATTCTGTAAAATAATATATGGGATGTTTCCATTTGGTAAATGTAACGTGTTTCCATAAGCAGAGTTTTCGGGTTGACAGATTAATTTTGTGCATTATGAAAAACAAAAACAAAAAAAAGGAGCAGTTGCCAATAGAGTTGTTTGGGAATAGTATCAAACCTTCCAAGCAAAAGAAGCCACGGTAGTAAATCCAAACTAGCAGGTTGTGGGCCTCGGGACTAAGGAACAGAGAAACATCTGGGCTCCAGTTTGTATTATTTAATTATATATACTGTTTAGTGTTTTAATAAACAACATACTGTACCATCTGGTTAAACATATAAATAAATATAGACTATGGTGCTTTCACAATTCAATTTCATCCATTTACTAGGAGCTAATTAACTACTGCCTCATCATTAATTATCAACCCATAATTGATCTTTGATTACGGGATTATGGGATTATGAGTTGATTATGCAATTATGGTTTGATTAGTCTTTGATTAAGTAATTACGCATAGATTATGGAATTAATGTATTGTTTGTACTACTATTTCTTGAAAGATGGAGAAGAGTAACCAGTGACAAAAAGGTTTTTGAATTCATTATGTTTGAATGCTGTGCCTTGCTGATCCATTAATGATTCAAAGAGGGTCCTATAACCTATTAAAACCTTCACATGAATTTCCCTTTGGCCACCCGCTTATATTCAGAAGCCGCAGGCGCCAAGCTGCATTAATTCACGTCGTACAATGGTTTAAAATGGCTGAATGCTACTACAAATTCTAGCCACTTGTTTTATTTTCTCCAAGCATTGTTTTGCGGGAGACATGGATGAGATGGATCTCAGTGAGGTACATCATAACAAGAAGAGAGAGAAGAAAGAGAGGCAGAGGTGGAGTAACAGAGTTAGCCTTTCTGCTAACTTGCCTGATGATGTTTCTGGTGTTTTTGCAGGTAGTATGTGTGTGGTTAAGTACAGCACAGACCCAATTTTTGATATCAGAGAATCAATACTAGGGATGATTCAATATGGGGGTGTCTGTGATTGGAATGATATGGAGGAGTTAGTTTACTGTTATATTGCTCTTAACTCATCAGAGGTTCATGAAATTATTAGAGAAGCTTTTCTCAGTTTATGTTCTATTTTTACAAATGGGGATAGCTAGATAAGCCTTGATTGTACAATCATGATCATTAGAAGAAGCAGCATACTGTGAAGATCTGGCTTTATTGTTACATGACTTGTAATAAATGATGTTTAGACTTCTTTTTTTCAATTCTGCAATTATCTAGTCTTTCTCTTCAGTGTGTGCTGCAAGTTTGTCAAAGGAAGAAAGAAATGCCATTCTAACTAAATTTTTCTAAAAGTAAGGCAAAGTGCACCTTGGAATTCTCCTACTTTGATCCAGTGATTTTTCAGTTGATAGTATACTATGCTTCAAGAGGGAAAAAAAAAAAAAGAAACCTCTTGACTTTTATCTGTTAGGAATGTGAACAGGATGCTCAATCCCACTAGGTTTTTCTGTGGTTTTATCAAAACCATCTACAACGTCAAGAGTGGTATGAGCGTGCAGGCCATGGTGAACTGGTGAAGTAGTTGGCATCACTGTAGCTGCCAACTGCGACCCTGCAGGCTCACCATTTGTTTTTGCTAGTCCTGTAACTCCTGATTTTGGCAAAGCTAAGCTTTTCATCTCTTTTCTTTTACCCCACAAAAAGGCATACAACCCCAATATGATCATAACCATGCCCAGCAAGCTGCAAAAGTTTGAGTTCAAGCAAAGTAATTAAGGTTGGATTAATATTTGTTGTATAATGCAAAGAATATACATACAATAAATACTTAGTAACTATAAAAATCATACGTTCCAGTTCTGATCTCTTCACCAAGCATTAGAGCTCCGGATATGGCCACAAAAATTAGAGACAATGGGTTGAACATGGAAGGATAGAGAGGTCCTTGAGCTGAGATTGCCCATGAAAGTAAGCAGAACACTGCAGCTGTAGCCAGTGCTCCCTATACAATTAATTGATATCAGTTAAAACTTAAACATCAAGGAGGTGCTCCTATGACTTTGTGTTGTCACTGGCCAGTATGCTTACCGAATAAACTATAGTAACTAGTTGCAGATTCCACCCTAACCTCCATGAAGCCGTACGTCTGTCTAAACATAAGCCTATGACTGCTGATTGCAGGGATGCCATAATGCACATTAACATTGTTGCCCAATATTTCAGTGGAAATATTTTGAGCAATTTAACCTGTTGAGATAGAATAAAAGTTCAAGAATTGATTAGAAAAAATCATACAAATAGTGGTCTTGTTAAGTCATGTATGCTTACTCAAATGGCTTAGAGACATCATCATTAATCACCATGACCAAAAAGAACTAGAGTATGAATTGGATACATACTTGCACTATGAACCATGTAGCATATGAGATGCAGCTACCGACCAGCATGAAAGTGCCGCGAGTCCAATGAGCACAAGATGTCTTGACAGTGATCTGATGGTGATTACTGTGATGACCCAAATGAAATCCCTTTCCCTTGTAAAGGCTAGTAGTTATGGCTCCCCCAACACATACAATTACCCCCAGAGTCTTAATTTTACCTGCTCTAGTTCTCAGGTTCAGTTTCTCCACTCTACAACCATCCAATTCAGAAAGCAAGATCTTTAAAGACACTCTGCTAGCTCTATAAGCTGACAATTGAAAAAAGGAAGACATTTATCTAAGCTATTGAGCAAAGTTTTCATCAATGTATGTACCCAGTGATGGTGGAGAGGACAAAGGTGGCTATTGGAATCAAGTTCAGGAAGTTGGCAGCATATGTTGCTGTGGTGTCTCGAAGGCCATAGTAAAATAATCCCATTGCTGATGTTATCCTGTATATTATGCAACATTCAGGACCCTTTTTGTGAACTATGGAATAAACTTGAAGAACCATTCCATGTTATACTACATAATTAATGCCAATAAAAAGTGGGAACTATGACTTTTTTTCTATATAATGCCACTTTGTAGTAAAAAGGAATGCCAAAACCTTAACAAAACATATGAAAAGATGGTCTATTTTTGCAATTCAGAATGTTTTCATGTGGTGTTTGCTTTGTAGTCTATATATGGGAATTAACTAGTTATTACGCAGTTAGGCCTAGTTGCAGCCGGTACATACTACCAGACTTACCAGCAGACCAAGTAATTGAATATACGGTATAGAATGAATCACTGTATGCTTCTATGCAATGCAATATTATACATTTGAATCACTTCCAAATGAGTTGAGATACCGAATACCGAATACCAAACTTGAGATTGTGAAACCAAAATATACCAAACTTGATGTGAAACCAAAATATACCAAATGAATGAATCACTGTATGCTTCTATGCAATGCAATAATATACATTTGAATCACTTCCAAATGAGTTGAGATACCGAATACCGAATACCAAACTTGATGTGAAACCAAAATATACCAAAAATGGCTTACCCGATTAAGGCATTAACAAAGAGCCAGAACAAAACTGACCAATCCAGCTTCCTTTCCTTAACTCTGCAATGAACAACGAGAATGCCACAATGTAAAACAGTTGGATACGGAAAGAGAAATGAGATGGGCAAGAAAGATCATAGGAATATTGCGAAGAAGTAAAATAAGTAAATAAATGAAACCTTTCGAAAAAGAAGGCAAAAGGGGCAACACAAATGGCAGCAACCACATGACGGTAGGCCATGAGTGCAAAAATGAAGGTCCCCTGACCCAGTATCACTTTGGAAAGCACTTGCATCCCTGTAACAATGATTTGAACCACCAACATGGCCAACACCACCTGAGACCATTTGAACCATTTTTTCACAAAACCCATGTCCATCTCTCTACCCTCTACCTCCCTATACAAACAAAGCCCTTTCTGTCTCTACATATATATATATATATAAAATGAAATGGCAATTATATTTAAGTATTTGAAATCTGATTCCCAGAACATATGCATATAATGGAGTCAAAGAGAGGAAGAAGAAAAATAAATGCATATGTGCATTGGAAAATCCAAAGGGTCACAGATGGCTACAGATGCCATATATTCGTCGTCGTTTGGAAGCTCTCTGTGTCAGTCATTCACTGCCACTCCTCCAGAGTCCAGTCTGGCGTCCTTCGATCTATACCTTCTCTGCTTTTTTCTTATCTCAACGAAAACTCTGGTGTGCCTTTTTATACTTTCAGTGGAACTCTGTGTTGTTAACATGTGATTTAAAATTAAACAATGACTACATTGACACACGACAAAGAATTTAAGGAACAACCCTCAACAGAACAACTACTCTGCTGACCATAAAAATTAACATTACTTTACCCATATTTAACTCAATGCATGACACGTGCTAACTCAAATATGACTGTATTTATCGCTTAAAATGAATTAATTCATTAATCATGTATTTATAAATGTGTATCCTAATAATGCAGTTAGGTAGTGAGCGAATTTGTACTCCTAGGAAAAAGAAGCCATTGAACCGACCTGGCACCAATACTCTTAAAATTAAATTCACAAATGGATTTATGGAAACAAATAATTGGAATTTAGAATTCCTACAAACAATCTCCACAAAGTAGAAAAAACCAAGAATAAGAGATTCCAAAAATTCAAACGCATTATCTCCAAATTGCGTGACCATATTTGATTCTCCAAACGAGCCCCTTTGAACAATCTCAGCCATTGAGCTCTGATAAAAATAGGAATTATGTACAGCGATTCGTTAGGAAGCTACTCAAATCCGGAGGTACAGTGATCTGAATACAATCCCATTCCACTCTCTCACCAACTTCTCATACCCAGTGATAGTCTTCTATTTAACCTGCAATTTGATTTGCTTTTTTGAATATACGTCAAAATGAATCAAAATCTCATTCATGGGCCCTCATAATGTAATTCACGGATCTAACCCATCGTTTTCATGCAAGTTCAATGTATAATCTTTATTGACTATAATATATGCGTATGAAACTTTTTTTACTGAATTACAAGGTCTACCAAGCTTAACAAAAAGGTTACACAATACATATAAAAACTCAGTCTGCCAAAGACCATATTTCATTAATTAGTCAAAGAAGACAATAATGCTAGATCTAAATCTGTGTCCCAAATATTAAGAAGTTAGTTTGGATCCAACCTATAAAAATATATTGTATAACATAATTATGGCATGTTTGTCACTGTTTTTTAGGAAGTGTTTATGTTCATGCACAAGCATTTAAAAGTGCTTATTGAGTGTGCTTCTCAAAAGGCCACTTAAAAGAGTTTTTATAATCAGTACTTTTGTTTATTTTTTTCAAACGCTACCAAAATATTTTTGATAATTTTAAAAACACTGTTAAATAGACCCTTAATTATAAGGTTTTATTTCCCGTAGTATAATACTGAATGCTTTCTCAATTCTATCTAGATGCACTCTATAGGATCCATAGTGCATTTGTGACCTAAATATATAAATTGAGTAATGCAGAAGAAAATGTCATTTACAAGAGTAGTTTCATTAAAGTGATAGAGACATCCATAACTCATTACAAAAAATAATTTTTCATGATATATGTATATAAAGGTTCATAAAAAGAAATGAAACAATTTACTAAATTGTAAGTGTTTTTAGTAATGAGTTTGGATAGACGTACAATGTGTTAATCTCTTAACATACAGGAAAGAGAAGGAAAATATAAGATAGAGAAAAATGGAGAGAGGAGAGAAAGAGAGAGAGAGAGAGACAGAAAGATAAGTGAACTGGTGGATTGAACCGTGGGCTCCAAGTCTTGAATTTGTATTCGAAACCTTGCATGGAGCCTAAAACCTACCATTGGAACCCAATAAACACGTGGATCAATTCTCAACCGTGATTGGACCACAGACTTTACAAGTAATATATACAAATCAAGCCCAGGTTTATATTGGGCTCTTATGAGGGCTACGTTCATACACCACCGACCAGCCCGGCCCATGCGAAATTAGGTTTTTAGGGGTTTAGTATCGTATATATAAGTATACATAACTCATTAGGTTTTCCTGCGTCTCCCAGATCATTCATTCACCTAGCGGAGCCGCTGCGAGAGAGAAAGACGAGCGGAGATGAAGACCATTTTGTCCTCCGAGACCATGGACATCCCTGATGGGGTGAAGATCAAGGTCCACGCCAAGGTCATAGAGGTTGAAGGTCCTCGTGGCAAGCTTGTTCGAGACTTCAAGCATTTGAACCTCGACTTTCAGCTCATCAAGGACGAAGAGACCGGCAAGCGCAAGCTCAAGATCGATGCCTGGTTTGGAACACGCAAAACCAGCGCCGCCATTAGGACCGCACTGTCGCACGTTGAGAACCTCATCACTGGAGTCACCAAGGGCTACCGCTACAAGATGCGTTTCGTGTATGCTCACTTTCCCATCAATGCTTCAATCACCAACACGGCCAAGTCCATCGAGATCCGTAACTTTCTTGGTGAAAAGAAGGTACCCTTTTGCCGTATTTTAACTGGGTTTGCTTTGTTTTGCGTTTTTGGTATCTGGGTCATTAGTGATCTTAATGTTTTTTGTTCATTTTGGATTTTTGTTACTTCAGTGTCTCTTGTAATTGGAAATTTGAAATTAATTGATATTTTGATTTTAATCTTGTGTGTCATTGCAATCTTAATATGAGATGTATTAGTTTTTATAGGGGTGTTTCGGAACTGCTTAAACTGTTGTGATACGCAATGAACTTTTTGTGGTGTTTAGAGAAAGACTGCTCGCAGTTATTGTTTTTGGTTCCCCTATTACAATTACAATGTTGTAGTCTGTGATTAGTTGGAATTCTGCGGTGTTTCTTAGGCTTTTAAAGGGGGGATTCATTCATATTGAAGTGAAATGAGTGAGGCTTTGTATTTTCATGTGGATACTCGAAGAAATGAGTTCAAGTAGAATACTAATTTGTTTTTTTCTGGTGTTAACATTTGAGTTATGTGGCTATCATATGTTCAGGGGTTGTCCCTCTTTCTGTTTGTTTTTGGGTCAAATTATAACTAGCCTTTTTCACTAAAATCTTTTTACAAATTTCAAACATGAAAATTGGATTAGGTATATAATGTATGTGATTTTGTTCAAATATTTTGGTATGACAAAGTCTTGGTTTCAAGTTTTGCTCTAGCTCAGAAACCTGAATGACATGATTATGAGAAATGATTACTTAAAACGTTTTCTCATTTCATCTGAGCTAGGTGTGAAATCTGCTGGCTATTTCATGGTATGGATCATTTCAATGTTTTAACCATGTTTTGTTGAATAGATTGAAGAACTAACTTTGATACTGATGGCAAATCAATTGTTTAGTATAACAAACCATTCTTTCTGTTGAATAGCCTTTGATAATTATGTGCTTGCTGTTCCATCAGGTGAGAAAGGTGGATATGCTTGAAGGGGTTTCCATTCTCCGTTCTGAAAAGGTCAAGGATGAGCTGATATTGGATGGAAATGATATTGAACTTGTTTCTCGGTCTTGTGCCCTGATCAATCAGGTAGTTCTCTTTCTCTATATATTTTTTGCGCATTCACACACATTTGTATTACTGTGCCTGCATTTATCAGGCTTGCTCTGGCCAAGTACTTAACTTTATATTTTTCTTTTGACAGAAATGCCATGTTAAGAACAAGGATATCCGGAAGTTTCTCGACGGTATCTATGTTAGCGAGAGGGGAACCATCGAGCAAGAAGAGTGAAAAGTTCAATTTTTGTTTTTGGAATTAGTTTTACTTTTCTTATGGGTTTGGCTAGTTTTCATTTTGTTGAAGAGATTATGCGGACAACTTTTATAAGCTTGTTTAACATTGGATCGATGTGCTTTGAAAGAAATATTTCACTAGATTTTGGTTGATTAAATATGTTTCCGTTGGACACCTATATATTGGTAGTGGGACACAATAGCGTGCTTACTGCTTAATTATTAGCTGTCTTTAGTCGGTGATACCCAATTTTGTGTGTTTTTTTATCCCTTGTTATTGATAAGTTTTTAACTTATTTGTTTATGTATTGGAAGTAAATTTAGAACTAGCAAAACAGGGACAAAATAAAACAAAGAAAATGAGTGGGTCAGAGGAGAAAAAAATATATCACTGAAAATAAAATAAAAAAGGTAATTTATATTTAAGATCATTTGAGGTGTTCTTGGAAAAATTTAAAAATAAAACTTTTTTAGAAATCTGTTGTCGCTTGGCAGCTGATATTTTGTATGTATCATCTAGTTATTCGATTCTGGTTAAATAAATAAAAATAAAAACGTGTATAAGCTTAGTGCTGCTTGGTCTGCAATACATAGATTGTCTTCAATCTGAACGCTTGTGGATGTGGAATTCACTGTGGTGTGGGCAAATGAAGAGTAATCCGATTCAGCAGAATTATACTTGTATGACAAATATATTGTTACTATTCATTTTAAACAAATATGTTAATATATCGGCCAGCAAATGGAGACAAGGGAAGGCCAAGGCCGATATGTCATGTACGGTCCATGTTTGCTCCATTCTGAATGCTTTACTAGCCAGCCGTTCTTCAGCGATTTATCTTCTGAGTGAAGAGATGGCTCAAATTATCAGTTCTGAAGGTAAGCAAATAATAAGCATATGAATAATGATTATAGCAGCAGAAGGTTATTTATATGTCAATGGTTATCAATATCCTGTTTATTTTTTGTGGGTCTCACAGAACAAACCTTGTTTATTAGTGCAATTATTTCCCAAACAGGTTGACAACATTCAAAGTTGGTACCACCAGTGGTCATGATCAGCGTAATTGATTGAGCCATTTTTTCACATTTCACTAGGACTTTTGCATGATAAGGAATTAGGTATGTAATGTAAAGCGGTTTCATGCATGTATGTGGTGGGTTTCTGTCAATTGCTTGAGATCTTCATTGATCAAGAACCTGTTCCTAAAAACCTGAATTACAGACTTATTTATGAGAAAGGGAGAGTGGGTATGTTGAGGAGTTCATGTGTCTGACCAGAAAAAGGGAAATGAGCTCTTCCGAAATAGGATCCATGAGTTTTTGTTTCTGAAGTTCAAATTTCATAAATTTGGGTTGATCAACTGGCTTTGTCTCCATCAATTCAAAATGATTTGTAGGAAGAATTAATCAATGATAAATTGATAATACCCGTGATGGGATTTGTTAATAAGGTCTGGTGGTGTACAACAACCCAACAAAGAGCCCAAATAACTGGTGGTTCAAAGAACACTGCATAGGAAAAGACTGTAAGCACACCACATGCATGGACCCATGCCATCTCCATCAACCTTGACTGTGATGAGAGTATGATATATATATATATAATACTCTTTATACACATTATAAATTATTCCTCTTCGGGTTGTTCTAATCAGTTATCTTAACTTGTCTGCTTTTGTATCTTAACTTGTACATGGACAGTATGTGTCGACATATGACAATAACCATGCTTGTAGAATTTTATTAAAGAAAGGAATCAATTTATTTGTCCATATCCATAAATCAGAAGTAGTAAGGAACTGGCTAATCCACACAAACCTTCTTTCTTATAGCATATACCACCACCACCACCACCATTAGCAAGCATAACAGCTATATCTTCAATCTCTTCTGCACTGCTCTGCAAAAATATATAATCATATCACTCTTTCCTCTAATGGGTTGCTGCAACTACTGCTGCTTGTGGTTGATCTGCTTAGCTTATGTTTTGGGTTTATTACAACATGGAGCTCTAGTTCATTCAGCTGGTGATAAGAAACAGCTCAATGGACCCGTAGTGCACGTGACCAAGCAACTCAGTTTCCCAGATTTTAACTTCTTTAACAACTCCAGAATTTTGAATGATGTAAAGCTCTTAGGCAGTGCCAAACTCTCAAGATCAAAGAGTGCTGTGCAAATCCCTGATGACATTGATCTGAGACACCAAGCAGGCCGAGCCATCTACTCCTCTCCCATCCGACTCCTTGACCCCCATACCCAATCCCCTGCTTCCTTTGAAACCACCTTCTCATTTCAATTCCACAATGCTTCTTCTGATTCTGATTCCAATTCCAGTTCCACTACTACTTCTGCTGATCAAACTCATAGTGCTGATTTTGGATATGGTGGTGGTGGTGGTAGTGGCCTCACCTTCATCATTGTCCCGGACGAGTTCACTGTCGGTAGGCCTGGCCCGTGGCTCGCCATGCTCAACGACGCATGTGAGGACGATTACAAGGCTGTGGCAGTGGAGTTCGACACGCGTCTCAATCCCGAATTTGGAGACCCAAATGACAACCATGTGGGCATCAACTTGGGCACCATCGTCTCCACCAAAACCATCAACGCCTCTGATGTGGGTGTTTTTCTCAACGATGGTTCAACCCACCGAGCATGGATTAGCTACGACGGTCCACGCCGTTGGATGGACATCCGTTTAGGATCAGACGGTGACAATTCCCCTAGGCCATCAAAGCCAATCTTCTCTGGCTCTCTTGATCTCTCACCCTTTCTCAATGAGTACATGTTTGTTGGGTTTTCAGCTTCCACAGGCAATCACACCCAAATCCACAGCGTTCTCTCGTGGAATTTCACGGCCACTAGCCAGTCTTTTCTTCGAATGCCTTCAACGGAAACATGCGAGGGTAAGATCATTGTGAATGGTAGAGGAAGCACTCGCGCCGAGCCTCCAGGCACATTCTTGATCTTTGTGGCTGTGGTGGTGTTGGCTCTGGTTGTTATGCTTAGTTTGTACTATAACAGCAGGCGTAAAAGTGAAAAATCAAACACTGGTGTTGTGTTGCCAGAGATGAAGCAGAGACCAAGACCTCCAAACAAGCCTCGCTGCTTCACAATCTCTGAGATTTCTTCCGCTACTCAATCTTTCAGCAAGTTTGAAATTCTGGGTAGTGGCTCCAGAGGTGTGTACTATCGAGGGAAGCTTTCAAATGGTTGTCAAGTGGCTGTGAAGCGGTTTTCTCCTCAGTTTTTCAGTTCGCAAGGATTAGATAGGCGAAGATTTTTGAAGGAAATAAAGGGGGTTAGCCAGGTTCGACACCCGAAGTTGGTTCCTGTTCGAGGATGGTGTCAAGATCAGAACGAAACCATGGTTGCGTATGAGTTTTTCCCCAATGGAAGCCTCGATAACTGGCTGTTCGGGGTGGGAGTTCTTCCATGGACTCGGCGATTCAAGGTTGTGAAAGACGTGGCGGAAGCCCTCAGTTTCTTGCACTCCAATCAATTAGCCCACAAGAACTTGAAAACAAGCAGTGTGTTTCTTGATGTTAGTTTCCGAGCAGTTGTGGGGGACTTTGGGTTTGTGCTGGGTGGTGCAGAATCAAGAAGGTTTGAGTCAGCAGTGAGCCAGAGTGTGGATGTGTTTGAATTTGGGGTGTTTGTGTTGGAAGTGGTTGGTGGGAGGAAGAGGCTGTTGGAGGCAGAGTTTGGTAGTAGTGAATTAAAAGAGGAGAGGGACTTGTTGGAGTTTGCATGGAGAATGCATGAGATTGATGAGATGAGGAGGGTGGTGGATAAGAGGATGGGCACAGTGATCAACATGGAGCAAGCAATTAGAGTTGTGCATATTGGGTTGCTATGCACTCTGAATGTGACCAAAGGCAGGCCTTGTATGGACCAAGTGGTGGAGTTTCTTTGCATGGAGAGACCGATCCCTGAGTTGCCTCCCACTCGACCTGTTGCTTTGTTCCCCTACAACAGCACCACCGGTCTTTGTAGTAGTTATTCTTGTGCTTCTTTCAAATGAAGCTACAACACTTTGATTGAGGTTTCAATCTCTTTTGGCCTCGATCGTTAAGACTTTAATAATCATCATCTATGTGTGTAATAGATTGCAATGTAAAGCCAATTACCAATATGTGCTTCATTTCCTATAATGTAAACAATATGTTTACCTATCAACAATTCATGATTCATCGATGATGATGACGATGTTCATAAGCTAAATTCCACACCTGCACAATTCATCAGCAATTTAAAGGGCAATGTGTGTAATAGATTGCAAATGTAAAGTTAATTAGCAATGTGTGCTTCATTTCCTATATGCTGCCAATCTCTTATCAGTATTCAGAAGTTCTTGGTGAAATTCAGATTTTGGCTTCTACAATTATCAATGTGCAAAAGAGACTTTAAGAGTTTGTTAGAGTTGAGCCCATATGCAATTTTATTACATTTTCAAGCATACTGAATTTTGAGTTTCGTAGAGCTGAGCCCATATGCATTGGAAGTTTATCATTCACAAGGTCCAAGACCCATTGATTTAAGCACTCCAAACTATTTGATAAGCAAGTTCATAAGGAGGAAAGGAGGGGTGATAATTGCAATACACTTCTTGTTCTTCCTCCATTTTTCCTTTTTAGTTTTTTTTTTTGGGGGTATTTTTTGTTTAGAAATATTATTATTCAAAGTTGTGGATTTTCACTCATTCTATAGCACATGGATATGATAGTCATTAAAGGAAAACGTAGGGTCAGTGATGGGTGTCCAAATCAGTGTTGTTAGACTTAAAACTTGATGGAAAAGAAAACAGCACACCTTTTGGATTTGTGAGGAGATCTTTTACCGAGCTGAACAACTCACGCATAGGGTAAAAGTTATCGGTACTTTAGCGGTTAATACCGCAATACTACTTGGTGTCCAAGAAATAAAGAATTGAGAATGGAAATGAACAAAGCCACAAGGGCTTTATAAAACCTTGGCTCCGTAAAACCCCAACTCTCAAGATTCAAGAATTATTACCAGCGTCAGAGAAATCCGAAAAGGAGAAAAGCGGAGACGATGAATATGTTTAAGCTCAATTCCCTCAAATCGTTGAGATCTCTAAAGCATCTCAACCATTCCCAATCGGCCCCTACCAGAGCGCTCACCAACTGTTCGTCAATAATCCTCAAACACCCAAACCCACTTCTCTCCTCTCCATATTCTTCCTCGTCTGCCCCATCGCACAATTTGCAAGCCGTTCGAAATTACCGAAGCAGTCGCGATCTCAGGTAATCCATACATTTTGTGTGTCTTTTTAGAAGTATTGGGTCTTTGGACTGCTGTCGATGTGCACGACTCACAGATTTATTTTGGGTTTTTCGCGTTGTGTGTGCTTTTAGAAGTAATGGGTGGCTGGTGGTGGGTTCTTGTTATGTGAATGAGTGCGTTTGAGTGAGTTTTTTTTGTTGCGGTTTTATGTGCAGAAACTATGAGATCACGCCTCCGGTGAATTGGGGTGTTCGGATTGTGCCTGAGAAGAAGGCGTTTGTGATTGAGCGGTTTGGAAAGTACGCCAAGACTCTGCCGTCTGGAATCCATTTCTTGCTTCCCTTTGTCGATAGAATCGCTTACGTGCATTCCCTGAAAGAGGAGGTCATCAATGTTCCTGACCAGTCCGCCATCACCAAAGACAATGTGGCCCTTGTCATTGATGGCGTGCTTTACGTTAGGGTAATCTCACATTCTTGAATTGGGTTTGTGTATTTTGTGTATTTCTCTACTGGGTACTGACTACTGAGATCCTATTTGCTCTTATTTCTTGTGTGGGTGCAGATTGTGGATCCTAAGCTGGCGTCTTATGGCGTTGACAATCCTATTAATGCAGCTATCCAGCTTGCACAGACTACCATGCGTATTGCAATTGGGAAAATCACTCTTGATAAGACATTTGAGGAAAGAGAATCCCTCAATGATGAGATAGTGGTAAATTTTATCTTCCCTTATTTTTTCTTTTTCTTTTTCTCCCCTGATATAACCATATAGATTAGAACCCTGGCATGTATGAATCTGTCTTCTTCTTTAGAGCACTAATTTTGTTGAGTTTTCTGCCATGAATTATTTTGTGCTGATTTCGTGATGATATGTCTGATAATTTGCTGTAACAAGAAAATGTCTGATGAGGGACATGATTTAAGTAAAAGGGGGCTTTGTAAGTGAAGCAACAATGTACCCTCTCCACCTTATTCTAGTTTGTTTCTACAATTTTTCTTAAGATTGTTACATCCGCTTTATATAAATTCATTTTCTTTGTAAGTTAACATATTGGTTATGAAATATTTTTAAGTGGCATCATTTTTGCAGACAGTCCTCAACAAGGCTGCAAGTGCATGGGGTTTGGAGTGTCTCCGATATGAAATAAGTAAGACACCCTTGTTGCAAGTGTTTCATCAGACACTTTTTTTTAAATTATGGGGAAATCTTCTTGTTAATGCTTGATTTTCATACTTGTTTAGAGGACATAACTCCTCCTCGTGCGGTGAGGGAAGCTATGGAGATGCAAGCTGAAGCAGAGCGCAAAAAGAGAGCTCAAATTCTTGAATCTGAAGGTAAGGAACTCAACTTCCCGACTGTTGTTTTGATTGTTTATGTAAGGTGAAATGCTGTAGTTGTTTTGTGAATTTGCAGACTTCTTTGAAGTGAAGTATTTTTAGTCACTCAATTAGGTAGCTAAAATTTTTGGCAGAAATTAACATTTTGTAAACTTTCTCAGGAGAAAGGCAGGCCAACATCAACATTGCAGACGGGAAGAAGACTTCTGTAATTTTAGCAGCAGAAGGTAGTTACTATTTTGTTGTAATTTAGTCCCATTAGTGTGCAGTATTGTGAATAATTTGAAGTTGATGTTTCTTTAGTTGGATAGGTTTTTCATTTCCAATTTCATCACTGACTTCTGCATTCTTTTTTATTTCATTCTTTCACAGGAGAAGCACAATCCATCCTCGCAAAAGCAAATGCCACATCCAGAGGAATTTTGCTTGTGTCAAAGTCTCTTAAAGAAAGTGGGGGTGCAGAGGTGAGGTTTTATGCATATGGATAAGGTGGCATGTTAGGTTATTGGTAGTGCATTAATTTTTTCAAGAATCAGTAAATCTGAGAAGGGGCCAGTTCTTATATTAGCGTCATCTAGACCCAAGAGTAGTTTTGTCTTATAAGCAAGGATCCTGTTACATGTAGGCAAGTATTGTCTTAGGAAGATGGTATGTGGTGTACAGCTTTTATGAAAATATTAATCGTGTTCTTATATATGTGTGGACAAAGGAACTAATATTGTGGTCTGATTTGCAGGCAGCTTCTTTGAAAATTGCTGAGCAGTATGTTGAAGCCTTTGGTAATATTGCCAAACAGGTGAAAATGGAACCAGTTAACTTTTTATATATGATTTGTCTAATGAGTAATGATACTTAATCAATTAACTAACGTATTCTCTCTTCCTTTCTATTTTTGTGGTTCTTTTAACCTTTTTTGCAGAGCACAACACTGTTGCTTCCTAATGCTTCGTCAAATCCTGCCAGCATGATTTCTCAAGCACTAACCATCTACAAAAGCTTGATGAACAATACTTCCACTGATGGGTTTCATAGAACACTTGATGGATCAACTGCAGGCTTGAAGGATGATGCTTCCAAAGGAGCATCTGAGTATGGGAGCAACATGATTGATGTTGGAACAATTGATGAAGGTAATGCAGGGTTTTCACTTCAGAACCGCAAGAAAGGAGAATAGAGTTGACTTCTCTGAATTGTTTGTCAATGAAACCAGTTATATTGGGTTGTTTTACAGCGGACTTCCATTGTAGGATGCTTTCTTTTTTCTTTTAAATGAAAGGTAGGACTTGTCGACTTAATATGAGCTGTGATTAACTACAGGCAGGGTGTTATATCTTTGGAAGGGCACATGATTTGCCAATCATATCAATGAATTGAAAAATTTTGGATCTGATTATTTTCCATTTTCATTACTATTGTTGTCTTATCTATAGTTGATGGTGAACGTTTCAAGTGGATTGCTAATTACAAGCGATACAATTCAAAATTGTTACATCCCAGCCCAAATGAATACCCTATTGATCACTGTTGTGTAGAATTTATTTATAAAATATGTTTGTTTTGTCGGCTCTTGTTGTGGCCTGGTGTGGTGGTGTTTTGTTTTCATTTTAGGAACAGTTTCCAAATATTCCAATTGAGATAGTTCAGACAGAGGAGAGCCTATCATCTTGAGATGAACGTCATCCTCTTTTATCTCTTACAAGTTACAAGTTTAGTATTTGCAGCAGCTGCCGGCCGGCCTGCTTTGCCTTCACCTATGTTTAGAAAGATTTGTCCCAGCAAAACTTAAAAAAATAAAATAAAAGGAAAAAAGAAAGCGTTAAAAAAATGCTTGTTAGGTTAGGTTATGCATGAGCGCTATGCTTACACTAGAACAGAATGTAAATCGGCATTTAAAGTTCCCAAGCAAGTTGAAAACGACAATACGATTGTCGTTTAATAATTAGTTAGTGTTGTTGCTGTTACTTGTTGGGCTTGTTTGTCTCATTCGGAAAGGTCTACTCTTCCCTGATGGCAGGCTGATCCATATCCACCCGCCTAACAAGAAATATTTGCGCCTGCAAATCAAACAGAATCCACCTCATTTATTCAACAATCCGATTCTTCTGCATCTTTCTTTATTCTTTAATTAACGGCAGGCAGTGTTATTTATTCAAAATTATCTTGGCCATGCTTCTCTCTCAATTTACATTATCAATTATAATAAAGTTACTTTCTGTGCAAGATTATTGATGAACTAAAACATGCAGCTACCCTTCACTTTCACCTTAAGTTAATAGTCAACAAAATACAGGTCCACCACATAGGAATTAATTAAATCCAAGATTCCATTCCAGCAATAACAAATGACTGAGACTTGAACAAATATTTTATATTTTATGGAGATTCATCGTGGATTTATATTTGGACCTTTTTCACAGACAGAAAAGCAGCCTGGAACTCCAAAATTGTACTTTGCAATGGGAATCATCCCCCCCTCCAATTCAAAATCCTTTGTAATCTCTGACCTTTAATTTGCAACTTTGTTCATTCATGGACTATCCCAAAAGTTAGATGAAGCTTAGCTTCTAAGTGCTAGCCACAGCCACACTTGTCAGTTCAGCTATTTGATCACAAATTCAGTCCCTTGGTTTCCACCCTTTGCTCTCAATTCAAAAGCCGTGTCTTCTTTGGCCTCCACTCCTCAACCCCTGAACCCAAATATCTCAAGCTTCACAGCCAAAGCCACAAACTTTCTCATTGAATCACAAAAATCATCATCTGGGCTTGATGGGTTTCGAAGGAGCTGAAGAATCAGGAGGCACAAAAGTGCCCCAATCAAAATTCCGGCACAACTCACCTTTGGTCCAAGTGGGACTCATTGGGTTCGTATGTTTTTGCTGTCCGGGCATGTTCAATGCCCTCTCAGGCATGGGAGGTGGTGGCCAGGTTGATCCAACCGCCTCCAACAACGCCCTCACCGCCCTCTACACCACCTTCGCCGTCTTCGGCTTCCTCGGCGGCGGCATCTACAACATCTTGGGCCCTCGCCTCACTCTCCTCTCGGCCTGCTCCACTTATGTGCTCTACGCAGGCTCATTCTTGTACTACAACCACCACCACCACCAGGCCTTCGCCATTGTCGCCGGAGCGATTCTCGGGATAGGTGCAGGCCTACTTTGGGCCGGCCAAGGTGCCATCATGACCTCCTATCCCCCACCCAATCGTAAAGGAACGTACATTTCCATTTTCTGGAGTATCTTCAACATGGGTGGTGTCATTGGTGGCCTCATTCCTTTTATTCTCAATTACAGCAGAAGCAAGGCTGCGTCGGTTAATGATGCTACTTACATTGGTTTCATGTGTTTCATGACTGCCGGGACTCTTTTAAGCCTGGCTATTTTGCCGCCTAGCAAGGTCGTTCGTGATGATGGGACTAAGTGTTCCAACATTCAGTACTCCAGTATTCATATTGAGGTGGTTGAGATTGCCAAACTCTTTATGAACTGGAAGATGCTTCTAATAGTCCCTGCCGCTTGGTCCAGCAACTTCTTTTACACCTACCAGTTTAATAATGTCAATGGGGTTTTGTTCACTTTGAGGACTAGAGGATTTAACAATGTGTTCTATTGGGGAGCCCAGATGTTGGGTTCCATTGGGATTGGGTACATAATGGATTTCAGTTTCAAGAGTAGAAGGACAAGGGGTTTTGCTGGGATTGGAGTGGTTGCTGTTGTTAGCACTGCAATTTGGAGTGGTGGACTTGCCAACCAGCTAAGGTATTCTCGCAACAAATTATTGCCGGAGAAATTGGATTTCAAGGACTCCGGTGCTGATTTTGCTGGACCATTCGTCTTGTATTTCACTTTCGGGTTGCTGGATGCCATGTTCCAGAGCATGGTTTACTGGGTCATTGGAGCCTTGGCTAATGACTCTGAAACTCTAAGCAGGTAACAGAGATGATGATTTTTATATTTCAATGATCTTGTGCAATTGGTGATAGAATCGTAAATACATGATCAAGCTTTGTGAATTGTGATGTGAACAATTTTTGTGCTTGTGTTACAGGTATGTTGGATTCTACAAGGGAGTACAGAGCGCTGGGGCAGCCGTTGCTTGGCAAGTTGATACGCACCATGTATCCTTCATGTCCCAATTGATTGTGAATTGGTCGCTTACTACACTGAGCTATCCATTGTTGGTGGTCCTGGTCATGTTTGCTGTAAAGGAGGAGAATAAGGCTGAAGACGAAATCACCAAGGAGGTTGCTCCTCCAATTGCAGACCCTGCCTCCATCAAGGACAATAAGGGTGTGGCTTAGCAGATCAACTTAGAGATAATTCATTGGAATGCCTTTTGGATTTGCTCCGATATTTAAACTTGTTATCATGTTCACAAGTAGTGTAATTGGTATCATGTTAATTGTCAGGTGCTTTACATAGTAATCAAAGGTCTTCTTCTGTTAAAATATCCATGAATACCTATTGATATCCATGTCCTCTTCTTTTCGTGCTGACAATGAAATTCTTCAGTGGGTGACTCTGTCCAGATCAAAGAAACCATCCTTTCCATTTCATTATAGAAAAGGTAATAGAAAATATGGTTTCAAGGAACACATAAAATACATCATTACATCAGTATGCACCATAAACTACAAATCCTGTACCCTCCCTAAGTTTACATCTCTCACCGTATCTATGATGCCCTATAGAGATCCATCAGACCAATTCAACAGGCATTACTCCTTTCTCTTGAAAAATGATCAAAATCCAGCTCCACCTCCGTGGGGCTCCCAAAACTAGCATAAACACATTAGGGAAGTCTTGATAATAGTTAGCTGCAGTACCTTTTGGTGTTAAAGCATTTCAAGCAACAGGGATCTTAGGTTCGCCTAAATTCACAAAGGCCTCAGCTCGGGCCATGCGTGCCATTGCCGCATTCCAAGACACAAGATGGTTCATAAATACATCCACATACTTTCCTCTGTCATTCTGTTAAGAAGATATCCAAGGATCATGAAAATATCTTGAGATGGTGGAAACAAAGTGAAGCTTGCCAATAATAAATACCTTGTAATCCAGATAATAAGCATGCTGCAAGAAAGCAAGCAAAGACATTATCAGTGCGTTTAAGAAAAATTTCAGCAAAGACATTATCAGGGCGAGGAGCAGAAAGAGATCATTTACATACCTCCCACATATCCAGACTGATTATGGGCTGCACAATAAGAGATGATTAATGCAACTTCTAAACTATATTATACATGTAGGAAATAATATTAGGAACATCAAGTTTACTTACTATGTCATCCCAGACAAGCGGGCAAATGGCATTTGAAGTTTTAATTATCTTAAGTTGTCTCTCTTCTCTCTTTACTGGAAAAATGAAAAAAGGAACATTTTGGGTAATCAGCGGAGTTGATTAGCAAAACAAGGTCATAAGGTGAATTCCTTAGCAGGTTAGATAAAGATTGCCAAATCACAGAAAATGAGGAAATTTCATTCCTTGGTAATTCCAAACATATTAACTCAGAAGAATTCAGAAATTAACTTAAAAAGGACTTACAAACGAGCCAAACCCAGCCAGAACCAAATAGTGTAAGCGCTGCTTCTATAAACTTCTCTCTGAAATTTGTAAAGGAACCAAAATCCTTTTCAATCTGCTCAAGTACACCTAGTTTAGGCATGTCCCCTCCTCCAGGTTGCATGGATTCCCAAAAGAAGTCATGATTCCATACCTACAAGGATAAAGTCTAAGGATCTCATCTCATAATCCTCATATTATTGATGAAACTACAAAACAAAATAGTCAGTTTGTCTCATTGTTGCATATCAACTATTAAGCAAATGCAAGAAGGCTTTGCATCCCTTTTTGGAATGTTTTTGGTTTGAAACTTTTCAATGCTAAGCCCAAAACAGGGCTTTAAGTTTTTGAATCCCAGCCTTAAACCAGTATAACAACCCACGGGCAAATGTTCCCCATCATTGACTAGTGAACAGTAAGCAAACTCATTCAGACCATTTAAAAACGACCCAGTCAAGACAATATACAAATTAGCCAGCAATATTGAAGTTACCTGCGCAGCGTTGTTAAATTCAGGTAAAGGATTCCCATTATTGTATGTTGCTTTGACAAGTTCATCAAAAGTGTAGCCATATAGTATGTCATTCTTCTCTAACTGTTTGTTCAAACCTTCCAAGTAGCTACGATGATGGCCTCCCCAATGAATCTCCAATGTCCTCTGACTCATATAAGGCTCCAAACCATCCTACAAACAGAAACAACGCAGTTTGGTCAAAGAAGATCCCTAGTCCTGGCAAGACTTCCAAAACTGCATTTATGATATGATAAAGTAATTCAGTTACATACAAGTTTATAAGGAGGTTTCTTCAAGCCATAGTAAGCAACAGCTTTAGAAGCTCTTTGAGACCCATCAGGCCATTTTTTCTGCTGCTTACACTGAGTAAATAGAGAATCAAGTATAGTAATGCAGTCAATATAACAAAAAGAAATCTCCATGAGCACAGAAAAATTCATTACAAGAGGAAAAAAAAGGGCAAGAGAAAAAGAACAATGGAAAGTATAACAAACTAAGCAGACAAATAGCAAAGAACAACATAAAAAGGGCACATACCGAATAAGCAAACTTGGGACTCTTTTGAGAAAAATCAGTCAATAAAAGATGAGAACTTGGAGCGGACGGACGATAAACACAGAATACCATTGCTGCTTTGTCCCTCTCGCACTTAAATAAGCATGTCTGCGAAATCATGATTTATGGCTCATTTAATTAAAAATTGAGGTATATCCAAAAAATAAATTAATTTAAATCAAAATTACGAGAACAGGAAACTTTAGATTATATCTCCATGAGGATTTCACAACCAAACCAAACCCAAATTTTCATGCTTATATGACCCCCCTTAGTACTAGTAGACCATAACATTTCTATGAAGCATTCCCTCATACACATATACTACAAGAGAGAAAGAGAGAGACCTTGGTGTTGTTTAGCTGCAGCCTCCAGTGGGTGAGCTTTCCAATTCCCGCTAGTATTAAGCAAATGAGTAAAGAAGCAAGCTTTAACAAAGGGTTATCATTTTGTCTGCAGTTTTCGTTCTTTTGTTTTCTTTTGTCCTCTTATCCATTGTTAATTGCACGCTGACCAGAAAAATCATGATTCATTGCACCAGAACGGAAGGGAATCGAAGTTTGGGTACCAAATGGAAAAATTGAGGAATTTATAATGTCCGTTATACCCCTCACTCTTTGACTAGAATACAAAACAAACCCAGAGGCATTATTGATTACACAATTCAAATCACTCGGATTTGATATTTCATTTTGTAGGAAAGGATGAATGCTGGCCTTGGATACACAACATAATTAGAATATTTGAACTCAAAACTCAATTGGTTTGGCTTTCTTCTTTTAAATCCTGTTCTACTATATCCTCCTAAATGATAAATCAGATTCTCCATTACCAATCTGTGGATGTACTGAACTCGGCTCGCACCATGGAACCTTATCAGCTTGAATTAATGTACATATGAAACAGTGCCATACTGCCATAACTTTTATTGCACAAATTCAGTTTGAAATGCAAGAGAAATCCTTGAGAACAGATATATATGCATCTGCTGCATGTCTTTAACCTTAATTGTACAAGTCTCAGACTAATTGACAGATTCTGCAGAAAAGAGAGATATATATATATCCTCCTAATTAATATTTGGCATGACAAATTTTATCCTTAAATCCCAATAAACGACTCAATATATATATATATATATAAGGGATATATACCACGTACTTTTCATTCATGATTACGCTATAAATGTATATATAAATAAAATAGGATTTTCATTACTACTTGTGGAGTCCCAAAAATTCAGATACAAAGTGCACAAATATCCAACATTACTTGCACTTTACGGCAATATTATGGTTCTTTTTGGGGATGCAGTGTAATAAAACTAAAGGGTGACAAGAGGTGCCTCAGTAGTCTTGTCCTCTGAGGTTGGAGCAGCCTTTGGTTTGATCTCTTCCTTCTTCTCCTCCTCTTGCACCACCTCCTGCTCTTTGGCCTTTGGTTTGGCCTCTTGTACCTCCTCTTTGGGCTCCTTAGCAGCCTCAACATTGATGGTCTCTACTTCTTTGGCAACTTCAAGTTTTTTCTCTTCTGGCTTCTCGGTTACTACTTCAGCCACTGCAGCAGGTGCTTCTGCGGCAACTGCAGCTGGTTCTGCAGCAGCTGCAGCTGCTTCTGCAGGTACGGCCTCAGCAGCCTTTGATTCACCCTCCTCCTTTGGCTCTGAAACATCTACCAAAGGTGCTTCATTCTGACTCTCACCCCCATTGCTCTTCTCCTCCTGCATTAATAACAATAACTCATAAAAAATTAATGTATAGAAAAGTTATGCTGAAAACATATTTGTGAATCTGAATCATTGATTATGTACCTGAGGAGAAGCAACGGTCTCGGGGTCAGCGTTCTTGGGGGTGGTAGGATCAGTTGGGAGAGCCTCAGGGCGGGTGTCGAACTCCTTGGGTTTGCTCGCACAGCCTCCCATTATTGATGAGAAGTTTGGGACGAAGGGGCGAGTGTTGGAGTTTGACGTGGGGGGTCCTGATGAGTTATTTATCAGCTTCAAGGTTGAGGCTGAGTAATATGGTGGGGAGGATGGGTTTATATAGTCGAAGCAGCCTCCCATAATTAGCACTGGAATGCCCTGCCACCCTGCATTTCGCACTACATTCTCTGTCATGACTTTTTCAAATGGACACCAAAACTTTGCTGCACCTGCCCTTTCCGAGTTTGTTATGACAGTTAGTCCTTTCGGAATTTTGTGGCTTCCCCAACCACCAGGTGTCTCTTTACCACAATTTTAGAGCAACAAACTAAACTACAAGATTTCTACATACTTGGTATATAGAGAATGTGACATGATTGTGTCTTATTTCATATAAATAAATAAGATTTAGAACAATCAAAATCTAAACAAATAAAACAATGCCATATTAATTGTAACTTAAAATTTTGATCAAAACCCAAAAATAATTGTAACCTAAAATGGTGAGATTCGCTTTGATATGTATCTGCTTAGCAAAGATAGAAGAATGTTCCTTCGGGTCCATTATGGCTCCAAGCTTTAAAGGCTAAAACCGCGTCTCTGTTTTACCTAATAGAAAATTTATAGGTGCAAAACTAAAAAGACAAAACATATATGTTTTTTAAAAAAGAAAACCTTCCCCCTCCCTATTAATAATAAACAAAATATGAAAGAAATTGACACAATTACCTTACTGATTGAAGTACCCCAAACGATATTGAGTGTTTGCTTTATCTTTTAATATAAATATATAGATTTTAGAAAAAATAAAAAATTCAATCAAAATTTGCCAGATAATATTCGAAATGCATTATCACTTTTCGGTAACATAAAAAAAAAAAAGTGTGATAGTTCCTTGTGAGAATTATATTCATTTGTTAAAATCATCTTTTTGTTTAAGAGTAGTGATATTTAGTTCATTTTTTCTCACTGGTAAGTTTGATCATCTCTCTAACAAGTAAAAATATATTTCGACCAAAAAAAGGTAAAAGTAGCTGAAGTTAAGTAAAAAAATTTAGGCCTCGTTTGGTGTCTAGTATTGGATTGGATTGGAAAGGATAAGTAGCAAATTTATGAGTATTTGAAGAAGAAATTTCTAAATTGAAGAAAGAAGATGGGAATAAGATAGATAAATTATGAAGAAAACTTATCCTTTCCAATCCCCTCAAAATGGTGGGGATTAGCAAGGATAATATTTTTCTTGTAGCTAAGCCATTTTCTTTCCCTCTTGTAGCTAAGCCATTTTCTTTCCCTCTTCTTCTTTTAAGTTAGAAAAATACTCCATCTTTTTCCTTAAATACACATGAATTTATCATTTATCCTTTCCAATCCAATCCTAGATACAAAAGAAGATCATATTTAGGTACAAAAGAAGATTTTACGACCCTCTAAACTAAATTATCTCAATAATGACTATTTTTTAGGGTATTAATTGTTTTTGTAATGAATGAAAAGTAAAAGAAAAAGTTCAATAAGAAAAAAGTGTTTGGTCCAAAATTGCAAGTAGTTTTCTATTAACATTTTCTTTTAACAAGTATAAAATGACAAACACAGAAATTAAAAAAAATTTAAAGTCGGAGATTTGCAACGGCTCGCTGGCCAAAACCTTTTCGACGGTCGAGGGTCGAAGGGAGACGCAAAAATGACTCACTCAGTCCAGCAAGAACCAATTTCGAGGCATTACGCGTGCGTCAACCAAGCGTCTGATTTTCCTCCGCGTTGTTCATCCTAAAAATTAGGGGTTTTCAAGATCATTCCCATTGGCATTGGCAACCTCTCATTTCGAGAAATAACTCTATTTTCTCAAATTTGAGGAAGGTTCAGTTCAGGCAAGCTTTCAATGATTGTATGATCTTCCCTCAAATTTGAATTCAATTTGGGCGAAGAAGAAGGAGAAGAAGAAGAGTTTAGGAGAGGTGAGGAATTCCATAAAAAAAGGCGAGCTTTTCTTTCTTTGTCCCAAAGAAAAGAAAAAAGCTCGCCTTTAATCATCGAATCCTTTCCCATGGACCCCCTTTCGTCATCCCCAAAATTCCCAATCAACCTCCTAATCCTCTTCGCAATCTTCATCCTCTCTTCCTTCCCCACCACCGTCCGATCCGAACACTCATCAGACTCCACCAACTTCATCAGATTACCCTCCGACTCCCACTCCCAATCGCAATCTGCAGATCGATGTAGCGCGCTGTCGTCGCCCAAGTCCCCCTCCGTGTGCCCCGTCAATTGCTTTCGACCCGACCCGGTTTGCGGCGTGGACGGTGTGACATACTGGTGTGGCTGCCAGGAGGCGCAATGTGCCGGGGTGAAAGTCGCCAAAAAAGGGTTTTGCGAGGTGGGTATTGGGGTCTCAGCCCCTCTCTCCGCTCAAGCCCTGCTTTTGGTTCACCTTGTTTGGCTGATCGTCCTCGGCTTCGCGGTTTTCTTCGGCCTTTTCTGATGGACTAGTTTTCATTCATAAACACGAGAGAGGGTCAGCTCTAAATTTTTTTTGTTATATTTGTTGGGTTATCTGGGTAACTCCTGGGTAGGCGCTCGCGCATTGCGATTGATGTATGTGCCAAAATGGACGAATTAAGGCTATATCTATTTTAATTTTTGTAATATTTTGGGTTATCTTGATAGTCAACCCTTTGCTGACCTTTGTAATGACTGATCAAAGGACAGGCGGTGGCGTTTGTGCATTTTGAATCTTGATTGATGAAGATGATGTATATGCAAGAAATACGAATTTTAATCGTTTTCTAATCATTTTCCACCATTCTTCATTTGTGAATATCTTTTGTTTATATTATTGAGATTAAAATTTATGAATGCCGGCTGCGGCTGGTTTAGTTACTTATCAAGTTTGATATTGAATGCCCAACACATCTTGATCTAACATGGCTCAAGTATTCTCATTCATTTGGGTCGTTCCGGTTCTATTTCTTTGCTTACTCCTTTGGGTTTGTCCAATGCGTGATAAACTTTGAGTCTTGATCGAAGGCTTGTTCTGGTTTTGGCTTGGGTTTGTGGAATACAGAGTGTTTCGGATGCCTATAAAAAGAGGATGGTTTCTGTCTCTTCGTTTGTGCCATATGGTAGGCACACATTTTTTATTTATTGCTAATTTATTAACAAAAATTAGGTTCTTGAAATTTGATAATTGGTTTAATGGGATTTGATTACCAACCCTAACTAATTTTCCTAACATAAGATGGCAAGAAGAGAAAAAAATTATCCATCCAAATGTTTATTTAAATTATGAAATTTTAGACTTTAAATACTATAATTTAAAACCCATAATTTGAGGGATTTAAAATTTAAGATTCTTACTATTTAAATCCCATAATAATAGGATTTGAAGACTTGTTTGATAAATACTGAGATATTGTTTTACTTGCGTATCAATTATTCGGGTGTTTAACCAACTAGTCGTTAGTTTAGTGATATTATTTTTACTTGACGATTCAGTTGTCCCTCTTACAATATTTCTCTCCCAAATAGTGACAAAGCTCCTAAGTTCGAATCCCACCCCAACCCGCATGAAAACGCTTTGATTGTTTAAACACGCACCAAAAACCCGTGTTTCTCTTTCGGATGACTTGGAATATCACTTACGGATCCGACCGTAAGCCCAACTCTAACATTTCTACCGGGCCTTAAAAAATTGAACCTTAGCAAGATATCTAGCCCATTAGATGTAAATAAAGGGTTGGCGGGTGCGGACAACCCGGCCCAGAATCCATATTACAGTTAGTTGAGCACACGGTCCACACCACACGTTGCCTTCACTGGTGAATTTATCATCAATCTAATCATAATTGCTATGGAAAAGTGGAGGAATGAAATGGAATCCCGGCAGTTGTGACCGTTGGTAACAGAGTCCAGAGCAAGAAATGCTTTCTTGCGGTCTGTTTAGCAACCCCATCATCTCTATCCTCAGTGGTAGTCCTTTTACTCTGAAATTCAAGAGCCGTGCTAATTTCCTCATACGCTCCTCAACCTCAATCTCAGGCTACTCAGCAAACCACTCTAACAAATCACAGGTTCACTACGATAGCCTTAGAGTTTTGGAATGGGACAAGCTCTGCGATTCCGTAGCCTCCTTCGCTCGTACTTCCTTAGGCCGCGAAGCCACTAAGGTAGGTACCACTTTCATACTCATACATCGAACATCTTCTTCTTCATTCAAATTTTTTGGTTTTTTTGTTTTTGGTTATTGACTTGGTGGTGTTGCCTCTGCTGGCACTGCTGCTGGTTTAATAGGCACAGCTATGGTCTTTGAACCAGACATACGAAGAAAGCCTCAGGCTTTTGGACGAAACCAATGCGGCCGTCGAAATGCACAAGCACGGTGCTTGCACTTTGGATTGTGGCGGCGTCAATGTCGTTTTGGTAATCTTCTAAATTTTGCATATATTACCGCTCTGCTGCCATGAAAATTTGATGACCTTGTCCACTGACTTTTTGCTTTTGTTGCTTTTGAAGGTGCAATCTGCCATACAACACGCTCGGAAGAGTTTACCACTGGACGGAATCGAAGCAGTAGCTGTTATGGCACTGCTACAGTACGCTGACAATTTGCAGATTAATCTTCAAGCTGCAATCAAGGAAGACGCAGATTGGTACACACGTTTTATGCCTCTTTCACAAGTGGTAAATACAACATTGAGATTTATTAAATAAAGTACCAATTAATTTATCACCATATATTTCAGTGCCTTCAAATAAACCTCAACTGTTTGTGGCATTGTGCAGATAATGGGATTCTTCATTAACCGATCACTAGTGAAGTTGATACATCAAGTTATTGATGAAGATGGCAGTGTTAAAGACTCTGCGGTTTGATACTGACAATGCTATTGTATTTATATGCATTTATTACTTTCTAATAAATCTCTCTGTCTCTCTCCTTGTGCTGCAATGAGCTCTTCAGTGCTGATTTGTTAGGCTTGCCTCCAACTTACAGTCATTTGTTTGATTTTTCAAGAAAGTTTTATTCTTTCCCCTGTATTCTTGTCGCACTCAAACTTCTTTTTCCGGTTTCAGAGTCCTACCCTCAAACGGTTACGCAATCAAGTTCGGACGCTTGAGGGAAAGGTAATTCCTGTCTTATTCAATTTTCTTCTATGGACATGAATGCAGACCATTAATGGGTAATATATTGACCTTATCCTTATATTTTGAGTTGTGTGCCTTTGTACTTCTTAGTGGATTTTAAGTAGGCATATCACAGCATGTTACCGAAACATTTAGGCTGTGGGTTTGAAACCTTCTCTCTTCATTCTTATTCACAACCTATTCTTAACTGTTTTCCCTCTCCTTTCAGATATATCAGTTAATGGACAGCCTAATTAGGAATGACAGGAGTGAAACACCCTTTCTGGTAAGAAGCACAAGTTCAGAGATGTATTTCTTAGCATCTTCAAGATTATTTCTCTAATTATTATACTATCATTGATTCAGGAAGTGAGTAATGTTGATGGCAGGTGGTGTATAAGATCCAGTGTGAATGAACTGACAAGTTTTAAGGGTCTACTGTTGCCCAGGTCTGTATAGTTTGATATATAACTTTCATCTCCTCTGAGAATGAAAAGAACTCTTTATTGGTTGTTTACAGGTCTTAATCAATCTCTCTCTCTCTCTCTACATTTTATGGGAGCTCAATTGATTATTTCAATCCCAAGAGTGATGAGAGTGATATAATGTTATAGTGGTTCAGGCATAGGAAGCATTGTTGAGCCTTTATCTGCTATCCCTCTAAATGATGAGTTACAACAAACAAGGGCACTAGTATCGCAGGCTGAGGCAGATGTTCTCTCTATGTTAACAGAAAAGGTTTCTGGCTTTATGTGGTAATAACTCTTTTATGCTGGCTATTTGATCTTTTCACTTTTTTACAATTATGTTGTGGTTTACTCTACAGATGCAAATGGATCTTGATAACATTGAACAACTATTAAACAGTATAATCCAACTGGATGTGGTAGGTTGCTGTCACCATTTAGGGATTCCTTCTCTTCATTAATCAAGTTTGAAGCACATTCCAACTGTATGCTCATGTATATGGATGGAACTGTTTTCTGGATGCCCTTGTGGCCGTTACTTTATCTGATTGTTGTAGTTTTAAGCTTGGTGGCTTAGTTTGGGTTCTTAACTTGTAGGTCAACGCCCGGGCAACTTACGGTCTAGAATTTGGAGGAACGTGTCCCAATATATTTCTACCAGGAGGGCATGGCTCTTCAAGTACTGCTGCCTACTTATCACGGAACAAACATCCACAGGCATCCTATCCCTTAAAGAGTGAATGGGTGTTGTATCTGCAGAAAGCTTATCATCCTTTATTACTTCAACAGAATAGGCAAAAGTTACAGAAGGCCAGGAAGGATTTCAATAATGCTGCTATGGTAATGCAATATCTATAATTGGTGTCCCTTTATTATTATTAATTTTTTGGTTTTAATCCCAGTTCCTGAATAATGTTTCAGGATACATAATTTTGCATTGAAATTCTGCGACTCAATGTTATTTTTATTATATTCTTTAGAGTGGTCATCTACTTCTTGCACATGAGGAATTGCATGAGTTGGTTGTCATTTTTTAACAGTCATTATTTCTTCCTCATATAGGAATTGGGGCACCTATGGCTAACATAGTGACAACTATAGTACATCTACTTCTGTTACTTTTTTTTCCTTCTTAGGTAATCAAAAGAAAATTGCAAGGAGAGAAAATGACACAGAAAGCAGGAAAAGATATAGATAATTCATCCTTAGGATTGAAGGTAATTTCTAATTTTATAGGTTGATTATTCAGCTGGCTATAAGTTCTCGTCTCTTAGTATGCGTCATAAGATTACCATAGATTCTGTCTTTAAGGTTATTTTACCTCTGTTTGGCAGGTTACTGAACCGGAACAGGTTCACCTAGTTCCAGTTGATTTTTTTATATCTCAGAAAACTCGAGTTTTGGTTATCACTGGCCCTAATACGGGGGGTAAAACCATTTGTTTGAAGACCATAGGATTGGCAGCTATGATGGCAAAATCAGGTATATCTAACATCTTTATTCGTCTAATCATCCTTTTAAGGCTCATGGAATTTACTACTAGTCTCACAATTATATGTAATGTAATTGTTGTATATTTTATATATATATTCTCTTTTCCTGCCTATTGATCTGAGGTCCTCAATATCTAGACACTTCTTTGAATAGGTTGTGGAAATTAAAACAGCTTGCTTTTTACAAGAGGGTAGAGAATATTCAGGGACTGAAAAATTTAATTCATAAATGCAACTTCCAACACCATTCATCAAGTTGCCTGGCTTGTGACCATTTTTATTTATTTATCAATTGCAGGTCTTCATGTTTTATGTTCTGAATCAGTACAAATCCCTTGGTTTGATTCAGTTTTTGCTGACATTGGTGATGAACAATCCCTGTCCCAATCGCTTTCCACCTTCTCCGGCCACCTAAAACATATAAGTGTAAGAAAGTATTCTTTTGAGAATTTTTCTACCTTATTTTTATTGAAGTTTTCTAATGATCGATAAACATTACCAACTATAAGTGTAATATAATTAAAAATCTGATTGACTACCTGAATTTAGTTAAATGATTTCTTGTTTGATGGGTGAATTATTCACTGTATACTTTTCTGATATCAAAGCCTTTCAAGCAGTAACTTTATTACAAGATTTACATCTTTCAGGGCATCCGATCACAGTCAACAAGTCAGTCACTCGTGCTACTAGATGAGGTGTGGGTAATTGGATTTCCTGAAATATGATAATTTAAAAAGTAATTACCAGGAAAGGAAATAACTTATCTTTACAGGGATTACACAACTCCTATTGTTGTTGTTAGGTTGGTGCAGGAACAAATCCCCTTGAAGGAGCAGCACTGGGGATGTCACTACTGGAATCTTTTGCTGAAACTGGTGCTTTGTTGACAATTGCTACAACACATCATGGCGAACTCAAAACCCTGAAATACAGGTATTTGGCATACAAGTCAAAGATGCAACAGTTCAGTTGTTTAATACTTGAGTTTGAATAAAAATGGTTGCTGTCAGAGTTATGGTCATAGTTGTTCTGCTTGTGGTTTATCAAAGTCAAGTTATGCCGCATCTAAAATATATATGAGCCCATAGAATTTTTCCTGCTATAAGATCTTGTTTTTGTGTTGATGTGATTGTTTCTTTGACAGCAATGATGCCTTTGAAAATGCATGTATGGAGTTCGATGAAGTTAATTTAAAGCCAACTTACAGAATTCTCTGGGGAGTACCAGGTCTTTATTCTGGCAAATAACTTTAACATCTATTCATGCAACACCCTGGATACTTGGAATGGTGTTCCCAATTTTATTAATATGTCACAATGGAAGCATGATGTCTATGACTTATTCGACTTTATTCCTCTCCCATAGAATTGATCCTTTGTTTGTTCAGGACCTTTTTCATTTATGTAGCTGGTTGCACAAATTTTTATGCTTTCTACTTTCTAAAGAAAATAATATTGCCATCTCTATATGTATTCGAGTTAAGTTCTCTTTTAAATTACCATGCATTTGGTGTTCCCATTTAATGTTACATTATACAATTATTTTATTACTGCATGACTCAAGGAGTGAGATTTATGCTGCAGGGCGTTCTAATGCAATCAATATAGCTGAAAGGTTAGGACTACCTGGTAAAGTAGTAGATAATACCCATGAACTATATGGTGCAGCTAGTGCAGGGATAGATGAGGTAACATTCATAGCTTCCTATGAGTGCTTTTCTAATTTTATTTCAAACCTCTTTAAAATTTTGCTGCTGTGTTTCTTACTTTTAATTTTTCTTGCATTTACAGATACCAGATATGATGAAATGTTCTTCGGATGATCTTACTTTATGTCATGCATTAAAATGCACCTTTTTATTTCAATGCAGGTCATAATCGATATGGAACGGTTAAAGCAGGATTTTCAAGAGCTTTTATATGAAGCACAGCATCATCTGATGTGAGAATCTTCTGTTAGTTTAGATTTCTGGTGTAATCTATACTCTCAACGGTCTTGGAAAGGGAAAACAAATGTTATAAAGAGAAAATAGCATATAAAATAGGAATAACATAACTTCATTTTAATTGCATCCAATTAGATAAAATATCAAATTATGCAAAGGCTCTCTGTTTAAAGTTAATTCATGTTGCAGACATGATGAATCTATAGCTTACAAATAACGTGTATATGTCTGTTCATATTTGTACTTGTAGGCTCTCAAGAGAGTTGTATGATAAACTGTTGGTTGCCAAAAGGAAGATTGTGGAACATGGTAGTGATCAAAGAATTACGAAAATGCGAGAAATATCTGAGGCTGCTGCAATGGCACGTTCTATCCTTCACAAAAAAGTACGAATGCAACGTGCATCTATGATACAACCTTTGCAGCCTACTTTAGTGCATAAAAGCCAGCATATGTTGGAAACTAACAATCAACACACAACAACTGTTGATGATGAACATCCAATGGCAAATAGGAGTGCATCCAGTTCTGAAGATATCCAAAAATCACCATCAGGTATTCCTGAACCAATGAGCGCAGACTAACTAGATCGTCAAATTTCTTTTATGAGTTTTTAGTTTTTACCAATTACAGATGTCTTTCAACTTTTATCAAGCATATATTCTTTCACCTGTATGTTGCAGAGAAGTTTAAGCTTCCCAAGGTTGGCAATATGGTGTTTGTTTCTTCCCTTGGAAAGAAAGTGACAGTTCTGAGAGTGGAGCCGTCTAAGGACGAAATAGTGGTTCAAGCCGGAAACATGAAGTTGAAATTGAAACTAGATGACATTAAGACCTGACTGGCAGGAATGCCATCTATGGTGTGAATGAAAAGGATTTCTGCCTGCACAAGTGCACGTTAATTGGTAAGAATTTCTGCTTTGATTACAACTCATCCAATGACATGCTTTGTTTCCATAGCAGCTCTTTTTCCTGTTATAGAATCTCAGCACTCAGATGTTATAGAGACATTTTAAACAATATTTCTGCTATCCATCCTCTCTCTACACAATAATATGCAGGAGTCTTCAGAAAGCGTGTCATTATATTGAATACCCTTGATCTGCATTTCAGTCAGGAAAAGGAACCAAACAATGAAGTGATAGACAGAGGGCTGAAACATTTGTGTATCAAAATCAAAGCTTCAGCAAAATATATGGATACCTCAATCAGTCATATCAACTCCATCAGCTTGCTAATTTAGGCCAATAAATTTAAAGCACGGACGTCTTGAAGATACCAAGACAACAGCAGGAGATAGAAGATACATCTTTTGCTTTATTGTTTTGTTGAACGACAGTCAATGTAAACATCATTCTCAGCAATATGAAATGGAAGTTGTAATTTAGGCCAATAAGTTTTCAGTAGCTAGAAGAAGCTACGAGGACTCCTAATCACAGAGGTAATTGTTGCCAGTAAATACTTTTGTTGGCGATATCATAGCTTGTGATAAATCCTAGCAAGAAGTAAGAACACAGTGATAGGAACCACGTGGAACGTCATAAATATCTTGGAACTCAAATCGTTGAAACATCGACAAAGTTAACAAATTGAATGAGAATATGACATAATCAAATGAATGGGACGTGAAGCCGAAAGACCGCTGGTTAGATTGTTGTATCCCGGGACCCCCAGCATGTTTATTAATGTTTTGGTTGGGAAATTGCTTTCATTAGGTAGCGTGTGGATGCTTCCCCTTGTCAATTCTTGTTGACATTACGTCTTATATTTTACAAACTCATGAATTTGATAACACCTCCCGTGGAAAATTCACGCCCACGATAATCCTTTTTGTTGTATTCATCTTTAAGAATGATATTTCTTGGCTAAAAAAAAAAAAAATCTTTAAGAATAATATTTGGACCACTCTTTGTGGGAAACTCAAGGTCACTCTATTTTTTCAAATTGCAATTTCGATAATGCCAATACATGATCGGAACTGTTCATTTTTTAAATTACTTATTAAAGATCATTTTTAAAAAAATTCAAATAAATTAGAATCATTTAGTTATATAATTGTTATCGATTATATAAAAAAAAATTTCGATTAAAGAGTGATTTTTTAATTAAACCGTAAATTTTTTCTATTTAATTGACAACAATTATATAACCAAACGATTTTCGATGGAGTTGATTTTTTGTATAGATGATCTATAATAAGTGATCTAAAAAGTGAATAGTTTCGATCATGTGCCAACATTACCTAAATTATAATTTTAGAGAGTAGAGTGATTTTGGAGTACCCCTAGGGGTGACCCAAATATTGTTCTTTCATGTAATAGAAATTCAAGCTGAAATTGCTGAGTAAACTTCCGTTTGCTTAGTGCTTCTTGGAGTGACTACGATATTTAAAGTATGACCAGAGCACTATAGGTTCGTATAGGATATGCATAAACTTTGTTTCCTATTGTACAATGTGTACTGAAGAATATTCCCTAATAGAATAAGACGATGGGGCCTTCTTGGCAATGGATTCATTTCTTTGGGGCCTTCTTCATCTGTCTCAGTCTCATGCGTGTCCATAACATACAATGCCAAAATCCAATAAACTGACATTATAAAGGCATGATAAAGAGCAGCAGTATTCCACAATATATGGTACTTTTATTAAAGGTGTTACATCATCAACTTATTTTGCAATTCAATTCAACTTGTATTGAATGTGAACCGCTAGCTCTTTGATTCTTCACTTCTAGCTGCTAGCTAGTATTGTTGCTATTCTGTTCTCTGCTAATGATGTTCTACATTCTAATCAAATGCACTAATGAATCAGTCTCCACCACACACATGATCAGTACTATCATTAGCTATATAGCTAGCTGATGCTTTGCATCCCCAGTTCCTCATCCTTGCTGATGATGCAGTGTTCATGATCATCATCAGCAACCCCAACAACCCATCCAAACTGAAAGGTGACATCCAGGAAATAGAGCATGATGACCAGAACAAAACAGGAAATGAACATGGGAATGGGCCCAAAGATCCAGAGAAACAGAGGGAAAGAGAAGTAGAAGGCCCTGAGGCCCAAGGACCAGAAATAGCTGCCTCTGTTCACAATATTAGCAACATACTCGGTTGTGAGGTGGTGATGCTTGTGATGTGGTGACATCTTCTTGATTGGGGCGTTGATGAGAATGCTTGCATGGCTGTAGTATCTTATGGACTGCACATTAAACAGAAAAGCCACCAAGAAACACACCAATATGGCAAAGAACTTGATGGAGAACCCGAGCTCGCTTCTGTCCCCGAATACGAAAAACTCTGTTCGATCCTTGGTGCCACTGGTCATCAGCACCGCAATGAGAGAGCTGAGCATGATGGCTGTTGAAGCCAAAAGGGTCGATGCCATTATGTTGTTTCGAAGTGTCTGCACCGCAAGAACACCATTCTTTGACGCATCCTGCATTGTATTTACGCATACCCACATGAGAATTAGAATCAAGATTTGGCTTTTGTCGTTCATTTTCAATATTTGTAACAAAAATTTGAGTAATAGACATCGTTTTGATCATGATCAATAAGAATTAATGGTGATCAATCGAGGGGTGTTGTGTTATATACCTCCATCATAGCGTGGACCCAGAAGCGGCGATTAATGGAATTGATGCCGATGATGGTCTTATTGGGTTTCATTACAATTCGATAGAGAAGCCATAGGTGGTATGTCACCATTACCAGGAGGCCTGCTGGTACCAAAACGTAATCAAGAATTTTTCTCTGCATGTTTGATATTCAAATAAAAAGAAAGCCCTGTTTTAGATTTCTTCTTATTCTTCAAAGGAAGGCTGAATGTATGAGATAGGATAGAAGGGGAGAGTCCAAGTGTAAGACGGGTGTGATGTTTTGCTTATGTGTGGACTGAGTAATTTGGGTGGGTGAATATATAACAGAGAGAAAAACACAAGGTGGGCTTTTATAGGACGTGGGTTTGGGTATATATTAATTATTTATACATGCATGAGGTTTAAAAATGCGATTCATACGTGGAATTGGACTCTTCGAGTTGAGGCACGCCCACACCACTAAGCTCAACAAACAGCTTCCCTCACTCTTTTTGTTAATTAATTGTAACATCTCTCCTATTTTCTGCACTCGAACTTTTCATTTTTTCAGGTTACTTAGAAATTACAGGAAACTGCCTCTCTGGCTTTTTCCGCCCACCTTTGAATATCAATGACATAATGGGAAACAAGATCTCATTATTTAAAAGGCACTGTCGAGTAATGAGTGTCCTTCCCATATAGATTGAGAGTGCAGACTTTGGTATAAAAAGGATGGAGTGTTAGAACTTTCATGTGAAAATTCACAATAGAGAATTGCAATCTATATTATAAGCTAATTAATTGCCATTACCAAGCAGGCAAGCACCAACCCACTTCGTCGACTTCGAGCACGTGAATATGTGATGAGAATCAGATGGTGGAGTGACACATTGACATGAAGTTGAAGACAATTACAGAGCCCTAACCCACTTTGGACAGAACCCCATTATGTCATGCATACAGCATAAATGCTCATAAACAAGCAAGGCCAATTGAAAGTCTCACGATTCAGGTAGGCCAAACAAGTGATATCGAACATCTAATATGCTTTAGGCCCTTAAATTATGTCATTTATAACTAACGCATAATTCACCCTTTAATCATTGTCATATCAAATGGCAGATGCACATGGCTGATACCTGATACCATTAAACTATTGGGCTTTTTTTCTTATATAATCGTCCAATAACATTAATTGATGCTGCAGCTTAGGATATTAAAGATTCCAAGGTATCGATCTTTCATTCAAAAAAGATTCTAAGGTATAAATCAAGCAAGTTCGTACGGGAAATACCGACAGAGTGCGCTTACTATTTCTATCTATTTCTATATGCATATTCTATTCTATTTCTGTCCCAATAAGCTGTCTACGTTCAGAAATCAGAATACTGAATAGTGAATACCTTCACATGATTACCAACATGCTAACCCGCAGTGAATGGAAAACTATTAATTAGAGCAATAGAGCACGTGACATTAACAGTCGATGAGATCATGAGAGTTTATTAATTTGATGCATGCATTATCCATTTTTAGCCTTCAAAGGTGAACTGATGATAATGAAACGGTCTAGCATTGAATGGTGTACTGTGTGACATGTTTAATTGCAGAATCATGGATTCTTCGTTTTTCTATGAAGGCTCACTCATTCACATTTTTCTTTCTTTTCAACATAAAGCTCTTGCCATATAAGAAAGAAGTTTTCCCAAGTTGAATAGTGTAGTAGAGGACAAAAAGAATTTTGTTACTTGCTCTAGTTTTGAGTATGTGCAATACACGTACTGCCCGCACTAGTAAAACCGATATCATATATTTCTAAATAACTAGATAGTCAAATCATATATTTTCTCTTCCCAATCCAACTCTTGATTTTACATCAGCATGACTTGTCATAACAATTTGGAAGCACATTTGATGTAACTTGGAATCAAACATCTTCTCCTCCTAAGTCCTAAGCTTCCTTTCTTTTAAGCTTTCCTAACATTCAGGATTCTACCCGAGCCAAGGATTTGGCGGAATAATTAACATTAAGCACCAATGGTTCCACAACATAGAGCTGGTGAGGCTCACAAATTTCCTGCAAGATGTTGGATTAGAATGAGTTCACTTTTTAGATAAAAACATACATGGAATTTATGCCCATTAGGAAGTGTTCCACTCCCTTTGTAGAGACTAAGAACCGCCTCTACGGAAAAACATATATTTTTCATTGATCTACAGATTGTGATCTATAGCAGTAGAAACAGATTTTTTCCTAGTGATAACAATTAAAGGGATAAAGCTTCGGTAAACAACTAAATTATATCTGCCAAAATAGCCCATAGAATAGAGCACAGATTAGATATAGGAACAGGACTTACCATCTGAATTCAGTATGTCACCACAAATGCAGTGGAACTTTCAGTGCTCCAAGCCCTTGATCTTGTCAAGATAGTACTGCATTTTTTGAGAATCTTGAGCTGAAAGATTAGATCCAACCACCATCTTGTGCTGCTCAAATTTAAATTCATCACACTTCAAGGCAGCGTTCTTACAAGCTTTGATACTTCCTGATTCAAAGAAATGAAAAAGCAAAATCTTCATTTTCTTTAGCATATAAAAAATTCAGGAAGACAATAATGACGTGTCTTTGTTTTGACAACAAAATTTATCAGGTAGTGTATTTGTGATAAAAATAGTGATGTGCGACAAAGAATTGTAAATTATGATTTAATAAATATGTGACCTATGAAAACTTTCCAAAGAACCAGACCGAAAAAAAGTTCCAAAAAGAATTGTGCTTCCTTTAAAGCATAATAATTGGAAAAAAAATCCAAGAGAAACAAATAACTTCATGGTAAGATAATGTGCACTGTTTACAATTTCCACATTTTTATAAGAAACTTCTGGCATATAAGCGTGTATAAACTTTTCACAAATTCTTCTTCAAAATATAATGGTAAAAAATGATGGTCAAGTACTCTTGTTTAAGTAAAACAATACAAGGCAAAGCCAATTTGGAGGAAAATACAAAGCATTATCAGCATGTCATTAGAGTTACTCTTTTGCAATTCTTTAGCTCACCGCTTAGGTCCAACAGATTAAATAGCACTGGGCAATCTGCAATACTCCTAACCAGGGTAATTGCAGACCATACTTTTTGATATTCCTCCCTTGAAGCTCTAATGATACACAGCCTTGTAATGTCATTTACATACTTGACTGCACAAAAATTAGATGTTCAAACATAATGCGAGACAGGCCAATTTACTGAAAATTAATGGCAAATTCATATAGAACAGAGAAGGACACAATCATTATTGGGAACCATTGCTTACCTTGGAATGATCCAAGTGATGAAGCCAGACCACACTCCCCGAAATTGACAAGAATGCTCTCTCTGATAGCTTTTGTAACATTATATGTTGTAATTATAACAGGATCTTTTTTCACAAGTTCTTTATTAGGATCCAAGATTACCTCCACTATCATATACCTATTTTTAAATCCCACCATGATGCTTTACCTGTTTACAACACAACAATTCATCGATTATAAAGACAGACACAAAAACACAATCATTGACCAGGTGGATATTTTCCAATTCAGGTTTCGATAAAGTTGACGACTTTCAACCAAATATGAAAGATTGAAGCAGAAAAAGAGAAATAGAGTGAGAGAGCAAGAGACAGACCTGATAGTTGAGATTGAGCTTGAGATTGAGATTAGGGAAGAGTTAAGCTTGGGATTCCAAAACCCTAATCCTAGAAAACAGGGAGGACCGAAAAGCAACGGAGCAAAGTCGGTGGTTACGGGTCAAAAAGCACAGCCCAAGCCGAAAAAGGCCGAAACTGGAAATGAGAATTTGGGCAGAGAAGTCCAGACAGAACGGAAATGACGGGGTGAAATAAACGTGGCAAGTGGTGGTACGCGTAAAAAGTCAATCGTATGATGAATGAGATGAGAAAGATAGGTAGAGAGTAAGTAAGAGGGAGAGCGTTTGAATCGTTAAAAAAGAAAGAGCGAGCCGTTGGGGGTGGGGACTGGACTGTCCGTGCCACACTCTCTTCGGGCTTAGCAATTAATTTTTTATTAATTTTTAATATTAAACAAATAACACAGCGTTTGGATTATCCACTTTTGTTGGTGAGCCCTTTAAAAAGTCAAGTCTACTTGGGTTAATTGGGAAATTGTTTAATTTCACACGAAATTTCACATGTATTTCATTTGGCATTTTGGCGTTTTGTGAGTTTGGGTTGGGTTGTTGGGCTTGGATTTGGTGCATCCAAACACTGTAACTACAATCTCCTTAGTACAACGTCAACTACCCCCTACCCCACTTTCTCTCACTCTCAATCTATAAATACCCACCCCTCCTTGCACGTTTTCTTTGTTAGCTTGTTAGGCATTTTGGATAAAGAGAGAGAAGAAGCTTCAGAGTCTTTTTGAGAGAGAGAGAGAGAGAGAGGAGTAGGTGCTGTTGCTGTTGCTGTTGCTGTTGCTGCGTTTGCGTGGAAGCTGAACGCAATTTCCTTTCTTTTCCTTCTGGAAGCACAGGTGAGTCATTTTCTTCTTTTTTTTCTTTTCTTTTTCTTTTTCCTTTTTTTCTAATGTTTTGTTTCAGATAGTTCTCTGTATATCTTAGATATCAGGTAAAAGAAAAACTGAAAACATTATTTCTTTATTTTAGTGGATAATAATATTAATAACAATAATAATAATTTTATCCCACATGCGTACATGTATCAGATCTGATGAAGAAAGTTATTTGTTGGCTTCATATGGTGGTTGTTGCTGTAATCATGCTCTTTTTTCTCCTAATGGGCAACATATTCTTAGGAACAGTTTGATTTTTGAAGAGAAGAAATAAAATGAAATATAACGGTGAGAATTTAATGTAATATAATTATATATGCGTGAACAATGCTATACAATGTAATACAGAGGAGTGTTCTCTAGGTTGAACTATTGGGGCTTTGTAGAAATTGCATGCAAGTGTTTTGTTATTACAAAGCACATTCCAGATATAAGTGCAGCGATCGAATTTCTTCGTTGTGTTGAGATCGGTAGAACCTAAGAGGCAAAGGCCTCCGAGTGTGGAATCTGTTCAATTGACCTTTTGAACTCATCAATTCGCAGTTGCAATGGAGGTGAATGGCAAATCTGTGGTAGCAGGACCTGCTAATGTTATTTTTCTGTCGACTATTTTGGGCCGAGATGGATCAATTCCTTTTCACAAATGTGACTGGAAATGTCAGAACGAGCATGTCTGTGGGAATATGTATCGCTGCAAACTAACTGGACTAACTCACATTTGTGACAAAAACTGCAACCAGAGGATTCTGTATGATAACCATAGCTCCCTTTGCCGAGCAAGTGGAAAGATTTTTCCTTTTACACCAGCAGAGGAACAGGCCGTAAGAGGTGTCCGGAGGAAGCTTGAGACAGACAACTCTTCTGCAGACAGTTGTTCTTTTAAGCGCAGACGGGATGCACAGTTCCATCCTTCTCCTTTCGAGAGATCCTTCAAAACTGTCAGTCTGATCTGCAACAAAGTTGGAGATGGCATGGATCTGAGCTAGAGCTATAAGATAAATGAAAGACTTTTATTGCTTATCTTAAATCTTGTTCCTATGAATCTTTTCTTATTTTCTTTTTATGGAACAAACGTGGATGATGAACGTGATGAGTACTTAAAGTGGTGGACCTAATGTGTCCTACCCATCTATAGGAACAATCTATATTTATAGTCCTGTTTACTGCAATTTAACTCTTTCATTAGCTTGACTTTAAAAAGGGAATGTTAATCAGGGTTGATCAGGGGTTGTCGAACTGTTCATGAATCTTGAATTTAAAGTTCCTCTTTGCTAACCCTACTGTTCAGAAATCTGGGCTATATTTGGTACAGAGTGCTTTCAGGTCGTTTGTATAATTTGTATCATGATTTAGCTTTGATTTTGTCATCTTGATCCCATTACTTCTTTCTATCCTACTACCAATACCTTCTTATTGAATTTGTGCCTTTTACGATGTTGTGTCGCAGAAAGGCAATTAATGATATGTAATTATTTAAGTAGTTTCTTGTTATGAATTGCATTGTAATTAAAGTTGCTTTTCTTTATTTGTATTAGTACAATCTTGGCTTTGTATTTGCTGACGTTGCATGCAGCATATTTTTTTATTGAGTTCTTCATATGAAGGGTGTTTTTAGATTGCTATCTGGTACCAACATAATGCTTTGTTGTTTTACTCTTCCTAGTTTAAGCAGGTTACAGATGATTGATCCAGTTTTCTTTCTTTTTATTTGTTTGCATCATCATATTTTGACTTTTTGCTTCGGTTATTTTGATGTATGGATCTAAAGTCATTGTCAATTTTGCAGAGCTTGAAGGATGTGCTACGAGGAGAGATGAAATATTCTTGTTAATAATGAACAATTTCTTATGTTTAGAAATTTTCTGACCTGGCTTCTGATGTGTTTTGTTTCCTTTTCTCATGTAGGTAATTGTGTCATTTCTTGGAGGCTAAATCTGCACTTGGTGATGCTGATAAACTAACGTGGTCCTCTAAACAGCTGTCTTGTTGGAAGCATTGCATCATAGAGATGTAGTTAGGTCAGTCAAGCTGTTGAATTCAAGTTCTAACTTAGTACTGCTAGCTATGTGCAGCCATATGATTATTCATATGCAACATGGCAGTTCATCAATCCCTTCTATTTGCCATATTGTTGGGGATGTCAAAGTACAACAGGGCACTTTCTGCTCAGCCATTCGCGCATTTTGTCTACCTTTTCTGGTCTTCTCCAAGACTGGTTCTAGAAAATGAGTTCAACTTTGTGCGAATCTTCAGTTGCTTTTGAGATCTCATTATGCCCATCTTTATCTTATGCTGTGTTGGTGCCCTCCTTTTCAGCAGCTGTTCCTGCCATGGCCTATTGTTTGTTTCAATTTTTCATGTGGGGCAAATCCTTCTGTGTTGGCATGTCTGAAAGTTACTGGGCTTCACTGCTTCAGGAAGCAATGTAAGGTCATCTTTGGCTGATAAGGTAGAAAGTGCTTCAAAAGTTGTAACTGGGAAGAAGTGTTGAGTCAAACCTTGTGAACCTTGCTGAAAACCATTTCTAAGTCCAGCTAGGCTATTGTACGGTTTGTACCTGATATTAAGTCACAGTTAATATTGTTCGAGCAGTTAATATTCACAGCCCTCTTATTCTAGAGGATACTGAATACCTTGTGGTTAAAACGGTAGAAAGCCCTGTTGTTGATTGTAATCATACTGGTGATGCCAAGATTTTTTTTATTACGTTGGCATTTTCAGTTTGTATACATTGTAATAGACACAATTTTGTGAGTACTAATGCCCTGTTCATTTTTCATCCATCCAGTGGATAATAGTCAACATGTTTGCGTTTTCTGTTGTTCGTTCTTTATTTTGATTCTGTTAATTCATATTGCGGTATCTACACAAGGAGAAAAACTTTCCTATCATTGGTGATGTTACTTTGTTTCTTTCTCATTATGTGTTAGGTTGGGCACCCAATGATGATTCTATTGAGAGAGAGAGAGAGAGAGAGAGAGAGAGGAGTATTTAGCTTCCATTGTGTGTATATCGTGTCCATCGCAATGATGATTCTATTGAGAGAGAGAGAGAGAGAAGAGTATTTAGCTTCCATTGTGTGTATATCGTGTCCATCGCAAATGCAAAAGAAAAGAATTGCTTCTTGAAGAGGCCATCCAAGATAGAAGAAATACTAAACCCGAAAAGGTCGTCTTGAGGCTGAGAATTTCAGCAAAGCAACGTAACCCCTTGGATTTGCATGATTCTTCAAAATACGAATATGCAGAGATTGGTCGTTTCCATAAATTCATTCCACCAGAAAAGGGAAACTAGCAAACCAACCTAGACAATGCCAATAATTGCATCTCAAACTTTCCCGTGTTTCTTTTGCATCCTCGTTCTCTTTTTCTTCTCCTCATCCTACTCATGCACATTCATTATAACAAACTACTGCCCTGAAACCATATGGCCTGGTACTTTGGCGGGTTCAGGCACGCCTCAACTTTCAACAACCGGGTTCAGATTGGATTCGGGGCAGAGTGCGAGGATTCCTTCTGTTCCGGGATGGTCAGGACGCATATGGGCAAGAACAGGCTGCACATTCGACCAGTTGGGAGCAGGAACATGTCAAACAGGTGACTGCGGAGGAAGGCTGGAATGTGATGGCAGTGGTGCTACCCCACCTGCCTCACTCTTTGAGATAACCCTTGGAAATGGCAATGACAAAGATTTCTACGATGTCAGCTTTGTGGATGGCTACAATCTACCCATTATTGCCGCGCCACACGGTGTGTATGGTGCTTGTAACGCTACCGGATGTGGAACAGATATCAACATAGGTAAGTTACATAACATATATGCTGAACCAATTACTTGGTCGCCAAGTCAAAATGCTTCTCAAATATTCAAAATTAAAATGAAACAGGTTGTCCGAAAGAGCTTCAGGTGGTGGGAGCAGGTGGAAATGAAGGGAGTGTGATTGGGTGCAAAAGTGCCTGCGAGGCATTTGGCCTGGACCAGTACTGCTGCAGTGGACAGTTTGCTAACCCAACAACGTGCCAGCCATCTTTTTATTCCACCATTTTCAAGCGAGCTTGTCCAAAAGCATACAGTTATGCTTTTGATGATGGCACAAGCACTTTTACATGCAAGGCCTTTGAATATGCCATCATTTTCTGCCCTAATGGCAACGGGTACAGTTTTCTCCCCATCATTCATTTCGGATCTTGTTTTTATTTGAAGCCACCTTAATACCCTTTTTCTTAATGAAAAAATTTGTGATGCAGGACGAGAAATTCCAATGCCACGTTAGCACCTCCAAGATTTCAAGTGCCTGGCGGTGGGAAGGTTGTGCAAATGGCTTCCTCTTCAAACACGCTCTTACCAGTTCCGCCACTAATTCTTCTTCTCATCCTCAGCATACTCTCTTGAGTCGTGAACACATATATGTAGCAACTCTACAGCTTTGAATAATGAAGCAATACTGCAAACTCGAACCTCACACATGTCCCTAAGCAAGTACATGGGAACGGAAGGGGTTCAAGAAACAAAGAAATTGAAATTTTATTTTTAGAGGAATGGAAAATGAATTGGAAATATTCATTCAGGGACACCAGAGTGCGTTGTAATGTATATAGTCGTTTAAGGGACCATTGAAACATAAAAGGAATCCAAGGGGCAAAAGCCTTTTAACATATCAAAGGATCATCATACCATAAATGCAATGCTTGGCGACTGATACCGAAGGAACTGAAACATCAATGTAATGGTAAAAGGACGAAAGACTTACAAAACAGGAGGGCCACATACCATAAACTATGTTCGGCTCACATAGTTTTAAGTAGCCAATGCAAGTATATAAACCACGAACAATGGACTTTATATGTTAAAATTTCAGAATACTGGCCACCAATTGCCATTATTATACAATAATTTGACACTAAATACTCCCGAACCAGCTCCTACTTCTGCCAACTATGAGAACTAATATCCAGCAAGAGATTTATGAGTCCCCACAATAACAAGAAATAATAAACAAAACCCTGTGCCTCATTTTTTGCTCTTTGCTTTCTTGGAAACTTGAGTTTTCTTTCTTGCTTTCTTCGGTGGCTGTGGCTTCCCTCCTGCAGTTTTACCTCTCTTCCTTACAACCTTCTGTATACAGATACAGGCACCAAGATGTTTTAATATAAGCAGGGCTTTGTCAATTCATCAAAGAAACTTTAGATCACCAAAGGTTCATTTACCCAAATAGAAAACACTTGAGGGTTCAGAAGCATACCGATGCTTTCTCAGCTTTCCCTTTGGTTGTGCTATTGGTTTGTTCATCAGCATCCTCATTTTGATCAGTATGTTGAGGAATGGCTTTAGGAAACTTGTCAGCCTCATCATCCGAATCAAATGAGAAACCATCTAGCGTTCCTATTCATTCAAAATGATTAGATGTTAAGGAAGAATTACTGTTTTCGGAAATTATTTTTAAAAAAAGATAGCCATGACAACAAAAACCCTTTGAAAAATTCTCAACCTTGAACCATTGTTTCAGCTTCATAAACATTTGACTGTGGTTTCAGCTGAATGAAGTCATTCATGATAGCTTCTATCTGACCAAGGAATATACAATTCAGAATAGAAGTTACAAATTTTTGGTAACGTTCTGCATTTTCTGCTAACCTCCAATCAATAACTAAATGATTAACCAACCTTTGCCTCTGACTGTCCAAAGCTAGCCTGAACAAGAATAGATCTGTGTCATATCACAGCAATATTATGCCAAGTGTAAAGTGTTAAAAGTAATTCAATGAGTAATTAAGGGAATGATGTCCAATGCTAAAGCTTTATTAATGGAGACAGATAAGATAACGTACAACACAAAATGTCCTGGAAGGAACTATTGTTGTTTTGTATAAGGTTCCTGGAATGTTAACCAAAGATAAACCTGTCAGATGAAGGCAGCTAGTACAGAAATGTGCAAAACAACAAGTTACTGACAAGGCTAAACAACAACCAGCTCTGCAAAATCAAAAACAGGGGACAGATCAAAGAGGCATGTAACATGACAAGAAGGAAATTAGAAAGCCAAAGTTTATTGATAAAGTGAGTATTTGTGTTTCTTATGAATTGCATAGAAATTTGTAAAGCCTATTAAACAACATATGCCTCTATTATAAAGAGATGATCAAATTGTAAAATCATTAAACCAAGAAACATGTGAATTTGAAGTTTTGAGCAAAACATACCTTTTAAATCAAGGTACATTTCACAATCCGCAGATCTAGTATCTGAAACTACTATCCGTCCTACAGCACCCATATCACCACTCAAATCTATGGAATCCCCTTCACACTCAACAAGTGCCTGCACAAACAGAAAAGCTAAATGTTAATCACAGGTTCTCCCTTTTTTTTGAGGGACCTCCACTGCTCAAGTAATGACTAAAGAGATATGCGATAATTTTTGTCAGGAAAAAAAAAATGAATTACAAGGGGGAAACCAGCAGAAGCCAGATTACTTCCAATAATATTCTTATCTTCTCATAACTCTGCAACATAAACTTTCCATAATCTTGCTATCTCCTTTTTTTTTTTTAATTTGTTAAGAACAATATCTTGCTAACTATAGGCACACCTCACGGCCTATTGACTGTGGCTATCACTCATTCTGAGAAGCACATTGAAAAAGTCTCAAGTGAAACAACAAGTTATAACCAAGTAATTTATTGATGTACCTTTGAACGATGGACTTTCTCAGAGAGTACCAAAGGCAAACTTGAGGAGGAGACCTGCAAATTACATATAACCCAACAAATCATTATGGAAAAGATTATATAAAGTAATCATTATTGCTTCTATAGATTATTCTTACATGAGGCTCGATATGCTTGTTGGATGCTTCTTTCTCTTCAACTTCCACATCACCACAATTTCCTGAACCATTATCAGACACTTTGTGCATAAAAATACAATACAAAAATACTGTAGAAGAAATTTTTAGGGAGGGAGGGAGAAAAGAGGGGGGGGGGGGGTGTGTTCATATCCTTACCCATCATGAAAATACTAAAATCAGCCATTGTTATGTTCTTCTGAACATCATTAGTTGTTTTCTTACTTAATTTGCCTTGGATACTTGTATACCTAACCAACTTCCTGGATCTCAATTCATCTTTTTGATAAGCAATTAAGGGACACTGCTCAGGGTTGAACCCTGGCCAGGTCCCTGCAAGTTGGACTTAGCACCTAGGTGTCCCTGTGGAACACCAGAGGCCCCATTTCATACCTTCTTGTTCTTTGCCATCATTTCTTTTATTCTCCTTGATAGGTGTTTGGCCATCTCCTTTTAGACCCCTTTTCAATGATTTTCCCTTTGAAGCCTTCTTAGATGGAGACTCTTCATTGCTGTTCATAAGAGCTGCATCCTCACCCTTGCCTCTCCCTTGCAGTTGGGACATTTTATGGTCAGAAGATTCTCCATGATAGATACCATCCTCCCTTGGGGCCCTATTTTCAGGATCAGAATCTGATGACAACGTCAAAACTGAATCATTCAGTTCCTGTCCACCATAACATTTTTCTTGTCATTGGCATTGATAAAAATGATGGGGACTTAATTACATAGGGTAGAACAGTAGAGTCTCAATAGCATAATTTGATACTGCAAAGTATGCTTTCCAAACATGAGATTGTCAGTATTAATTGGGGAAAAACTCTTATAGAAATTAGAAAATGATAAGAAGTAATCAAAATAATGGTCAAAATGGAGAAAAGATTGCAGTGTTACTTTTAAATCAATGCAAGGCATCTCTGATCTCATAATTTCTGCTTCAAAATTAGTGCACTTGCAATCTATGTCAACATAAGCTGGCAGAATTACTGCATCCAATTACTCTACAGCAAACTCAAGGAATCTAATCACTAAAGTTTGGCTTCTGAATAATGCTTACATGAGGCTTCAAAGGCTTCTCAACTGTTTCTTCGGAAATTTTCTTGCCATCCCCTGTATCATTATCAGAGGACACATGACACGGAACTCAAGTCGAATACACAAAAGAAACCATTTCCATTTTCAAAATATATATTTATATACATTTATCTTTTAGAAACCTCTAATCCTCATAATCAACAAACCCAAACTTTCAACCAAAGCCCCCGGTTTACCTTTTCTTTCCTTCAATCTATCTGATTTTTTCTTCTTCAGGGGTACGTGATCTACATTTTGCCCTTTTTTGGGAGAGTTGCTTTTTAATCTCTTACGGGATGGAGACCCTGAAACACCTTTCCCAAGATTTTTACCAAAATTATCATCTTCATCAGGGAGTTTAGAAGATTTCTGTGGAGATGGTTCTTGGCGATCAGTTTTATCCTCCCCTGAACGAACACCGTCCAGTGAAGACTCGGATTCTGAGGATAATGCCAGTATTGAATGAGTTGGTGGTGCCTGGAAAACAAAGAAAACCTTGCACTTAGCATCAACAATGTATAAATGAAGCTTGAGGAAAACATAAGGCTGAAAATTACAGAGATATTATAACCAAACCAAATGCCTAATCTACCAAGTAAGTTTGACCACTGACATCCAGCAAGATCTACCCACCAAACCATTTAATTTTTACCCCACAAAAGATAAATGAAATAACTCTTCTTCTAAGTACCTGGAAAGAGCGCAGCCAATCTGGAGACTCCTCCCTCGAGGTGCTCATTCCAGCTGCTCGAAAAGTGTCGAAAGCACTACACTTCGATTACAAGATCAAGTCTTAGTTACCCAAATATTGCCTTCTTCCTCCTCCTATACCTTCTTGCATGACAAGTTTTAACGCATTTCAAATGAATATCATACAGGAAAAAGAATGTAATTGGGTATACTCCAAGAAAGAAAGTACACAAACACATCGAGTCACACATCGAGTCAAGCTGAACCCAAAGAACAATCAGCTATGATCTTAAGGTGATTGTAAAAAGGTGAACCCCAAAATAGAGAGTTGGCAGAAACTGGCATAGCGGATCTGATATCGAAATGCATTAACATATTTGATATTTCACAGCATCACGCAAAGCAAATACAATACAAGAATCTGTGGAGTAAAAAGGAGTAGGTACCCGTACCATAATAGAGAGGCCGACTGCGCAGGAACGATTCGGAGGGCTCCCACTGTGCCTGACTATCAAAATATGTGTGATTTGCGCCAAAAATAATTAACCACCATCTCCCCAAAGAAAAGAAAAAACGCGGGACTGATAGATTTGGGCACCATTTGGTGCTTTTCTTCCTTTTATTTTATTTATTTATTTTTTTTTTCTTTTGCACTTGCTAAAATAATTTGGGCCTACCCTCACTCATTTGGTGCTTTTCTTCCTTTTATTTTATTTATTAATTTTTTTTTTCTTTTGCACTTGCTAAAATAATTTGGGCCTACCCTCATTTGCTGTTAGACTTGTTAGTTTTTTGTGTTTTGGGCCAAAAAACTATCTGCAACAAAATCCATCCCTCAACTAGATAAAATGATGGTCAGCCCAAAAAAAACCTAGATAAAAATTAAAATTATGTTATTCAAAAATTAAAAAAAAAATTAGAGAAAAATGATCCTCATTTTTTTTATTACTCTAATAACACTTACATTAATTACACAGTGCAATTGTATTATTATAGTTAACTTATACATGACAATTAAAAACTTTCTAATTAGCTTCTGGCATCAAACATTGTATTGATCTTTCATGAATTGGTACGGCTTACGAGATTCATTCATTAAATTGGACTATTTGATTTTTATTGTAATTTCCTAAGGATTTAGCACCAGAATTTGCGGTGCCAAATGGCAAATTAATCATCCTGGACTCACGGTTATTAGCCTTGTCGGGGGTTAACCGTAGGTCAGGTCAGGGACTCGGGGTTGAAATACAAATTACAATTGATAATTATTATATAATTATATAGGAAACAAAAAAACCAAAGAAACCTCGTTATCCATAGAGTGATAGAAACACCCTAGTATGCTCCAACAAAAGAAGTAAATTGAATTGCGAGGTGAGTCTAATGGAACAAGGTAATCAAGGCGTTATGGTGGCGAAGATGGCGCCTCAGCAAAACCAGAACCCAATAGAGCAGTTGCAGGCTCGGTTCAAGGAGGTAGAGAATGGCTTCAGGGCTTGGTTGGCCAAGCAGTCTTTACCTGTGGAGGCTGCCGTCGTCACACTCACAAGCGGCGCTCAGGGTGCTGCCATCGGTGCCTTCATGGGTACACTCACCAACGACGTGTCGTCCTCTCTTCCTACGCCTCCTCCTCAGGCCGGCCTCAACCCCCAAGCCATGGCCTCTTTCAAGCAAGCCCAGGTCTCTCTCTCTCTCTCTCTCTCTCTCTCTCTCTCTCTCTCTCCATTCATTTAATTTTCGTTTGAATTACAAATTACCCTATGTTTTGATTGGGTTTCTTAGGGGATAGCAGGGATTATTAAGAGAAAAGTTGAATTTTAAGCACACCCACTTCAACCCCATTTGGCATTTGGATTACATATAAATCCCAATATTTCATTCTTATTTCTAGCAATTCTCAGTAAGCAAACTGATACAAAGCTTATTTCTTGGTGATAATTTATTGTGTTGTTCTTTGAGTTTTCTTACCATGATTATTTTAGTGCTTGCAAATCTTGGCTTGGTTGCTTAGAAACTTGGGTAAATGAAGAGTAAACATGAATCCTTGTATTCTCCAATTCAAAAGCTAATATTTTTCTTCCTCTTGAAAACTAATGGTTATCTAAAATTTGATTCTTTGTCAAATTTTTTTTCAAGTGCTGTTCAAGCCTTGAAAAGTTCTTATGCTGGTTTAATATGTTCTTGTGGTCAAATATCGTTATGAAGAGTAAAGTTTCTAGTTAAGGAATCTGGTTCTTTGGCTTAATCTTGACCTAATTATGTGGAAAAACAGGTTTCTTCTCAATAATAATAGATTAAATCAAAACATGGGTAGCATTTAGATTAGTCGGAGTATTCATTGTTCCTTGGTGGAGAAGTTCCTTTGATATCTAAACAATTGTTTGCTTTGATTATAGGCCCTTACTGGGGGTCCCTTGATACAAGCTCGCAACTTTGCTGTTATGACTGGGGTCAATGCTGGCATATCCTGTGTCATGAAAAGATTGAGAGGAAAGGAGGATGTCCAGTCTAGGTGAGCCTATTTTTCCCTCCATACTGTTTGTAATATGCCAATTGCAATCAACTGGAATTATGGCTTTGTTGATATGGGTCTGGTTGTTTATTCTTTGATTGCTTTGATGAAGCATTTTAGGCAGAGATTGTCACAAATTTTTCCATGTTCGACCTTCTAAACAAAATAAGTGCATATATGTTGTTGGTAACTGTTCTCTAGATTTTCTTTCTCATTATCATGTTTTGTGTGTGTGCGCATGACCCCATTTCATAATAAATAAAAGATAATATTTGGTTTGAAACACAGTCTGTGTGTGCCTTTGCGTGTGTAAATGTGTATCAGCATATATGTTACGGGGATACATGTGTTGATATACCCCAATGTGGCCAAGGAAACTTATTCTGTTTTCATATATGAATTATTTAAACAATTTGAGGTTAACTTTTCTTTTGACATTTATTTAGGGCCCGTCATATTAAGACATTGCCTTGATGCCTTTTTGGCTGTGTATAGGTCATTTGAAGAGTAAGAAACAAACTTTAGCGGATTTACTTTATGCCTTAGGTCCATTTTGGGAAAGTAATTCTCCCTCTGTGTTGCACCGAGATCATAGTTTTAAGGCAGAATTCCCCAAGGTACTCCTGGAGACTGTGAAGATCCCACTTCTTTTTTTCTTTTGTCCCGAGCCAGTTAGTTATTTGGTTCATTCTACGAGGGTTAGATGTGGATTCTGGGTTCTTTGTCCCAGTCTAAGCCAAAGGGGTGCCACCACTACCTAGGATTTTCAGCTCTCTCTTTCTCTCTCTCTATTCCTTCCTATTTTTCTCTGTGAGCAGGGAGATTTTCCATGTATTTGTGGCTTTTTTTTTCCTTTTTATTCCCATGAAAATGTGGCTTTCTTTATCTTTTGATAGTTGATCTATAAAAATTTTCATTTTATCATTACTGTCATATGCAAGTGTTATGGATTTCATTTATGGTTCAATATCAGCAGCTTGGCTTCTTTTTTTTTTGCGACATCCTTATGTTCTTCCTGTGTACTGCAGCATGGTGGCTGCTTTTGGTTCGGGAGCCCTGTTTTCGTTGGTGAGTGGCATGGGTGGCCCCAATCAAGCAGCAAATGCAGTCACTTCTGGACTTTTCTTTGCACTTGTTCAAGGTGGACTTTTCAAGGTGAGCCTTAAGAGGATATAATTTATCATTTTGATAGTAGCTGAAAGGTAAAGAGTGTTCATTTTCGAGTACTTAGCTATACATGATTTCAATGCAAGCTTGGGACACATTAAAACGAACTTGTAATTTTTCAGACAAGGACTGAAAATGTGGAAGCAACATGTTTTGAAAAATTTCAACTATAAATGAATCCTCTATGGGGTTTCCTGCTAGTCTAATGCTCTGAGGTAGTAGTTGTTACATGCATGTCTGTTTGCATGTGGGGGTCTGAGTTTGCATTCTGCTGTAGTATTGGTTACTTATCTGCCCTGAAAGTACTATTCGCATGTATGCAGTTGGGGCAAAAGTTTTCTCAACCACCAGCTGAAGATATTTACTATTCTAAAACAAGAAGCATGTTGAATAACCTTGGCCTCCAGAATTATGAGAAGAATTTCAAGAAAGGCTTATTATCAGACAACACCTTGCCTCTGCTCAATGACAGGCAAGTAGCTGGATTTTCAAATTCTTTATCACTTCCACACTCATTAACCGTATCTACAACTTGCACACGTTTTAACGGCCTTCCATTTGCACTGCTGTTTCAGTGCTCTTAGAGACGTGAAAATCCCTCCTGGACCAAGGCTTCTCATTCTTGATCACATTCAGAGGTCTGAGTCATGCTCCATAAATAGTAATATTTGCCCCATTGAACTTGTGAGTTTATCTCACTTATGACTAATATTTTGGTTTCAGGGACCCGGAGATAAAAGAGAAGCGAGGATACAGTCGTTGAACTGCCTACTGTTGATTTAGTTTGCCTTGCCTTCCAAAAGAACACCTTCTTTCTCCAGATAAAACCTTAGAAGGGAGATATGTTTTGAGTTGAGATAATGTCGTTTTTGTTGTCAACTGGTCCTTGATATTCAACTGCTACGTTCTGCCAAATTAATTGATGATTGCATAATTTTGATTCTTGCGGCCGCTATGGAAGAGGTGAGTAGCTTCCCGTCCAGAATGAAACCATTCATTTGCTTCGTTTAGAATTCGGATAACCATTCATTGAGTGCCGAGTAATAATATCTCATTTTGATACTTCTCGCTCTCCAAGCAGGCTAGCATGATTAGAAAATTAATAATTGATTAATTAAAAAAATAAGAAAAAGATCAAAACCATGAAAAGAAAGCAGGAGTTGGAAATTAGTCCAATAGGCAGTTACCTGATTTGTATGCATAATACCCGTACTTGGAGTCTTGCAGGTGTAATTGCAATGCAGCTTCGCATTGCCGTTGTTGTTTGTGTGCTTTCTACTTAATTGCATAGGGATGGAAATACGAAAGAGAATAAAAGGGTGGATCTATTTTAGCATATTCTTCCCTGATGCAGGCTCTGTTTTCAACTTTTCGCCTTTCATTTTCAGTACTCGAATCCTTTGCCGAAAGGATCGATCTATGCTTTTTCTTCGTCTTTGGTTCTACTATATCAACGTCATTTCAGTTTCTAGATCGAATTAAACTCATGAGTAACGCATTCATTGATACTAACTTCGTGCCCAGTGGAAGCATATATAAGCTCCACAAATCAAACACATACAGATGCATGGAGTTTACTTGCTGTAATAATGCGTCATTATCATGAAATCCGACCAAATTACCACTATTGAGAATTTAGATGACAATTTCAAAGACGTTGCGTGGACGTTATTAGTTGCGCTTGCTTTGAAACTCTAAGTGATTAACGAATAAAATAACCATCACTTTAATAAAAGAATATTAAAAGACCGGTTTTTAGATCTTATCATTTTTGTGAAAATTGGAATAAATAAGTTTGTTTTTTAGGCTTTTTAGCAAGATACCCACCTGAACTTTAACTCGATTTGCATGTTACCACCTAAATTAAAAATTGAAGCAAGTTGCTCTCTGAATTAAATTTTATTTGCAAGTTACCACCTTCGTCCAAATCTTTAGGGGTTTTTTGGTCTATTCATAGAAAAAAAATTGAGTGACCAATTACAAGTGGACACATGTACAACTATTTTTCTATTTCTATTTTTCTATTTTTACAAACTTTGAAAATGAATTAAAAATAGCTCTGGACACATAAAAATTCACAGAAAATTTCTACAGATTCGTCTTG
>QANT01004068.1:0-25176 GCA_003254885.1 Purshia tridentata | reverse complement strand
CCAACAATTACAAAACTTCTCACATACTTTCTGTGCAGAACTTCTCACGTACTTTTTGTGCTTTCTGCACAGAAAATTATATATATATATATATATATATATATCTGTAGAGGGAGGATCTATTCATGTANGAACGGAAAATGTAGGATATTTCAGAGGATCTACTAATATGTAGTTTTTTAATAATTTGAACTATTTAGTTTTATACTTTTATTCATAGATCATTAGAAGGTTATTGATATATATATAGGCCCCTTCTAATGTGAGATCCGATAAATAATTTTATTTGTGGGATCCCTAGAGCCAAGTATTTCAACGATCTGAACCGTCTATTCTTTAGGTCTTTATTCAAATATCTTGCTCGCAAAAAATTAACCAAAGTAAAAATCATTTGCTTATTTAACTTTGATCAACAAATTGATAAACCAAATATTTTTTATCATATCATCTATTTGTTTGATCAAAGTTAAAGAGATAAATGGTTTCCCATTTGTCTAATTTTTTGCAAGAATGAATTATGAATAAAGGCCTAAAAAATAGAAAGTTTGGATTGTTGAAAAACTATATGGAGTGGGGCCATCCGACACATCCCACAATTAAGCTTAATTGTGGGATCTCACACTTGAAGGGGTATATATATATATATATTTTATTCATTTTCTTCTTTGAAATTCTTAATTATCATTGTTTAATATGTACTTTTTTTATTTTATCGTTACAAATGATTTCAGGTTACAATAATGGTACTTAAGGTGGACCTTGAGTGCCATAAATGCTACAAGAAGGTCAAAAGGGTTCTCTGCAAATTCCCTCGTGAGTCTCTTTTTTCACTAATTTGTCTATTTATATATGAACTCATATGCATTTATATGTAATTAATTAAATTCTACTTTCACTAAATCTTGATCAATATGAATTATAGTAGCTAAATTGATTATATATAAAGCAACACAAAAAGTTTTTTGTTTTTTTGTTTTTTGTTTTTTTTAAGGAAAGAAATATGAACTGAGTAAATCTTATATGTGGAATGTGGTATTGGATTTTGCGAACATGAGAAATACAAGACCAGATATACGACGAAAAGCAAAATCTGGTGGTCATCAAAGTGGTTTGCTGTAGTCCAGAAAAGATCAGGGACAAGCTGTGTTGCAAAGGTGGGGGTGTCATTAAGAGCATTGAGATCAAAGACCCACCCAAGCCCAAACTAGAAAAGCCCAAAGATGCAGAAAAGCCCAAAGACTCTGAGAAGCACAAAGAACCACCTACGCCCAAAGATCCAGAGAAGCCTAAAGACTCTGAGAAGCCCCAAGATCCACCCATGCCCAAAGATGTAGAGAAGCCTAAAGATTCCAACAAGCCCAAAGACCTACCCAAGCCCAAAGACGTAGAGATCCACCCAGTGCCTTTTAACACGTGTTGTTCAGATTGTTTTCATAGGCGTCCGGGTGGGCCATGCTACAGTGGTGCACGAGTCCCAACCCCACCAATTCCTTTTAACACATGTTGTTCTGATTGTTTTCATGGGCGTCCGGGTGGGCCATGCTACAGTGGTGGTGCACGAGTCCCGACCCCACCCATTCCTTTTAACACATGTTGTTCGGATTGTTTTCATGGGCGTCCAGGTGGGCCATGTTACAGGGGTAATGGTCCACGAGTCCCAACCCCGCCAGTTCCTTTTAACACGTGTTGTTCAGATTGTTTTCATGGACGTCCTGGTGGACCATGCTACAATGATTATGGTGCACCAGCCCCCTACATTCAGTATGATGGTTATTGTGGAAGGCCTGTTTATGACAGTTATGGCGGTGGAGTGCCTGAGAATTGTGTCACCCGCTCTCAATGTTTTAGTGAAGAGAACCCTGAAGTTTGCACAATCATGTAAATGATTGATCGATACATATACAGATTATGGTGCATGAATGCTTATTAATTATACTGTCATCATCTATTTTTAAGTCATTTTTTAAGTTTTCCAACTGGGTTGTACTATTATAGTGTGTTCTTGTTTTTATATATAGGACCGAAAATGATTAATAAAGTCGGTTGTGCATGGCTTGGTCGATGTTGCTAGACAAGTCACAATCGATCAGCTCATTCATGATTAATATAGAGGTACATGAACGTTGTTACAAATTTTAATGAAATAAAAGCATTACATGTCCTACACATGCCTTTTAATTATTTCCTATATATTCTTTTTAATTAATCTTTGTTTAACCATGCATATATATACCGATCTCTTATATATTCTCCAGGCACATAATTAACTGCTATAAGCCGTATGAGAATAAATTAAGTGATATTGGCAAATATTTTAAATGAGTGAGATAATAAACATACAAATAGGAAGGTTTATGTTATTGAATTTAGAGGATAAAATATGAATAAATTATTCAGTGAGTTCATAACCGTGACTAAAAACAATATTAAACAAATAAAATGAAAGAATGGCTTCATCCACAACCCAAAGCAATCAAAGTCAGTTGATTAATATCATTTATAAATGGACATCTGTGCCCATTATATTGACATAGACGGAAATTAGCATGAAAAGGCATGAAAGCTAATCTGTGCCTTCAAAATCAGTGTGTTGAACGCTTTTCTAGTAGTGGTCCCTATATTGAGAATTTCTTTTCTAGAGAAGCAACTTGGAAATGTGTGTTTCTGAAGAAACTCCAATATAAACTAGAATTAATTACTTTAAGATGCATGACAACCATACCACATTTACATTTTATCCTATAATATATTTATTTTGAGGTAAATTTAGTGGTCTCGATTGCCGCTCTTAATCTCGAAGGTCTTGGTATTTTTGGTTATAGTGTTTTGAGTTGAAAGCATATTTGGTTCTCGTAATTTCAATTTTCCCAATTTGGTCTTTATGCTTTATATTTTTTGCAATCTTAGGACATTATACACCTGGCATGAAAATTTCCTTCAAATCAAAACTAATATGTTCTTTAAACTAGTCAGTTTTACTCAAGAATGACTCAAAATCTTGTATATAACTGGGGTCGGCAATGGGCCAGGCTGGGCTAGCCTGGCCCTAATTTTTTGGGCTCGGACCGGGCTCGGGCTTGGATAAGAGGAGCCCAATAAGATTTTCGAGCCTGGCCGGGCCGGGCTTGGGCTTAAATACACAAGCCCAAGGCCCACCCATCGGGCTTGGGTCTTGCGGGCTTTTGGGCCAGGTCGGATTAGGCCCAAATGGGCTTTTAAGCATTTTTAGCTTTTTTTTTTGTGTTTATTACTTGAATATCAAACACAACTTAAAAAAAAAAATTAGATATTTAATTTAGCCTAAAATTAACAAGTTCATACACATTAGGCCTTATAAATTTTGGTTTTATATTTTATACTTATTAAATAATAGTTTTAGTGTATAATGTTTAGGGAAGGGCCTAAACTCTTAATAATTGGAAGATTGAGGTTTGGGCAATTGGGAGATTGACTAATTTAGGTGTGATTTGGGTTTCAATAGATCTAAAGGTTAATTGACATTAAATACTAAATTTTAATAATTTTTTAATTTAAATACCAAAATTTAATAGCATTTTAGATTACGTACTAGTTGAAAAGTCAAACATAATAATATAGTACAGGGCACTATAATTCACAAATATTACATCATATGCCACTACAATAATATATATTACATCCATACTATTATATTAATTTATACTATATTGTATTAAAACTAAAAAAATCAATCAAATCACATCTTAACTATGAATGTCTTACAATTTAGTTATGATTGTCTTAGTAAGTTGAAAAAGACAACTCTCACCACTATACTAAGTATTATTTTGAGTAAAAGTATTATTTTGACCTCTATTTATAATATATTGTAATACAATTTCTTTTAAAAAAAATTTTAATTCAGTCACAACCTAACTGTGACTGTATGACAATTTAGCTGTGACTTAACTGTGACTGTATGACAATTTAGCTATGACTGTCATTCAGTCACGACTAAATTTGAAATTGAGTGTCGTACAGTCACAATTAACTGAAGTGGAGATTATATTAACTAATTTCCAAGACAATATAAAAGTATCAAGAACAATTTTGTTAAAACTTTATAAATTTTATCTAAGACCCATCATATGTGGGCCAAAGGATAGTAGAAGGGCAAATTTGTCAAATAAATAAAGCCCAAACAAATGGGTTGTAAATTTGTGACCTATTCTAAAAATCAAGTTCATTAGTTAGTAGTCAAACCTAAAAATTATGAGCAACACTGATTTTCTAAAAAAGTATTGAAACTAGGTATTTAATCCTAAATTTCTATAGATCTAATTGGGGTTTCAACATTCAATTAAATAATTGAGTTTCAAATTTTCAATTAAGTAATTGATTATTTGGTTAGTAGATTACATAATACATATAAATTATAAATTATGCATTGATATGTAAGTATGTTATAATTTATATGTATGTAAATTATAATTATAAGACTATAAGTTATATATAATTATATATAACTATATATTTTGTTATATATATATATATTTAGTTATATAATTATATAAATTGTTATAGGAATTAAAATTCAGGCCTAATTTGGGCCAATTTTCGGGCTTTGGGCCGGGCTTCGGGCGGGCCTTGGGCTTCAAGGGGATGGCCCAAAGCCTGCCCAAAAGACTTTCGACCCGGCCCAAATTTCAGGCCCAATTGGGCTTCGGGCCTTGGGCTTTTTGGTGACCCCAATATATAACTGTTGAAGAAAAATTTGATAATAAATTATTATATTAATAATTTATATTTGTTACCCAATATAATCTCACTCTACTCATTTTAGGGAATAGAGTTTTATTATTTAGGGTACGACCCATTCAAGATGGAGTGCATCTCTTAATTATAATCTCTTAGTACAAGGTACAAGAGAAGACCCTTTGATTTCAATTATGACGAAACTGAAATCATTTTACTGAGATGTGAGAGTGTTTTGGATTTGGGATTCCGAATGAGTGAATGACTCATTGGAAAATTGAGGTTTATTTGGATAATTTGTTTGGTGAATTTGGTTGGGTTGAACTAAGAATTCGATTTGGGCTGTGGTTGTATCTAGATTTGGTTCTAGATTGCCTACGTACCCATTATGGGATCAAATCACACGTAGTTCCAGGTTTTATGAATTAAATAGTTGAATAACCTATTTAAATGATTTTAGTGATTTGGGTAGGGCTATGGAGCCCTTGGATTTGATTTGAGAAATTAATTCAAGACTTTGTGTATGGAATTAATTTCTGAGAAATTTGAACAGATTTGATTTGATTACAGTCGCACATAAATTTAACTATAGGCTGCCTACATACCCTTGACGGGATCAAACTGGATGTAGTTCATAAGGATTTAAATTTGGTTGGCTTTGTGCCATTTTGAAGTTGAATTTAGAATTTAGAATTTGAGAGATTTGATTTTGTACCATTTGAAAGAGATGGTTTTGTACCATGAATTTGGAATTGGGGTTTAGAATTTGGAGTTTGGAATTTGGATTTAAGGAATGTACCCATTAAAGTATTTGTATCATTTATTTATTAAATGACACATATATTTTTTATAACGGGCAAATGTGAATTTAATTTTGTGCCCACTAAATATTTTGTATCAATTATTAATTAATTGACACTTTTTATTTATAATGGGCAAATATATTTGAGAGAGGTCCATTAGAATCTAATTTTGATACCAATTATTTGTTAATTGGTAATGTGAGTTTGAAACTTGGACTATACTCCAAATGTTACAGTGAGGCCGAGTGTAATACATCTCTGCCTTGCAACATTCTTTTAAAGATAAACTCAAGATATGCCTCTCTATATTACAACACTTTCCCTTCGCCTTGTCTTTTCACTTGGCTGAAGTACAAAGGGCTTGTATCCCATGCAAATGGCTCAACAAGCAGTAATCAACCTTGGAGTATTCATTTCGTCCTTTCTTCCAAGAAATAAATACCCATTGACATAGCCTTTTGAATTGAGCTATTTTCCAGCACCACATGAATATGACCTGTTGCTTCATTTTCATATCAAAACCAATTTCATAAAGAATTTTCCGTGCTTGTATATCTTTTGTTGCACGTGAGATGTTCTTAGACCAACACTAACTTAATTAACTTGTAAGGTTGCGTGCATTCACCATTTAAAATTGGCCACAATCATTTAAAGTCTTTTTTTTGGTATTGTGAATTGTGGTCAACTGCAAAAGCAGTACCCAAATTGAAATTGGTCTCTCCCATGTGGTACCGACTTCACAAGGCCTCCTTCAACATGAATCTTGTTCTTAACAACCGAGAGGTATTATTTCTCTGTTGCAAAAGTTTTTGTTCTTCATTTGCACTGCCATAGAGAAGTTGACTTTATGTCTTTTCTTTTTCTTTTATTTCATCGTAGTCGACAAGGTGACTTTGGATTTGAGGAATAAAGACCTTCATCCCTTTTGATTTACGAATAACGTGCAGGGAGCAAGGTCAGCCATTATATTTTTGGCTTGGTTTTTCCCTTTTGTTTTCCTTAATTGACTAGTTCGAAGGAAAAATAAAATATCCATGTCTTCTTTGTTGGCAATGGCAGAGGAAGTCATTCCTCCATGGCAATTTGATGGGCCGTTTTGGAGAAAAGGATTTTAACTAAATTCCATTTTTTTCCTTTAGGATTAGTTAAATATTTCCTCTTTTCTTTGGAATTCAGCCGAATCCATTTTTTGTGGTTTCAGCTGAAACCAATTTTTTATGGTGTCATGCGGACAACGATTTGGGTCGTAGTGACCGCAGTCACTATAGAGGATAGCAGCATGCTATCGGGTTCATAGTGCTCGCAAGCACCACTCAACTCAAAAGCATACTGCTATTAAATTTTAAGGGATTGAGTGATTAATGAAGAGAGATGCCATCTCTTAAAGGATTTGGGACCACCGTATGGGAGCTGTACCTGAAGTTGATTTTCTGCAACACCAAGATTCCTCCACGTACTATTTCCTTTCCTTCAGCCTTTCGGTGCTATCTTTCCCCCTTTTCTCTTTGGAACCCTCTTCTTTCCTCTGCAGCCTTTCGGTGTTTATTTCCCTCCTTTCCTTCTGAAAACCTCATGCCCTATTTATAGAGACCACCAGAGATCTAAGAAGATGACGATGTGATCACCCAAAATTTAAATTTAAATGGTGATCACACTTAGAGATAAGATATTTTGATAAGATTTCCTCTATCTTTATCACTTATCTCATTCATTTAGGAGTTTAACTTCATTTGAGCACTCCAATGTAGGCCTGTATTTTATCTTCTTTTTTTTTTTGAATTTTTGCAGTTCAACAATAACCTTGAATTTTTTATTTCAAACAAGAATTTAAAGAAATAAAAAATTTAAAATTCAAAAATCCATGTCTTCATTATGTGGTATGATGGAACAACTTTGACAGAACAGACCAAACATGGGGAATTTTCATAAAATTCTGAACCAATATGGGACAAAAATTAGGCCTATTATCGAGTTTGCTTCTGAAACATACGCTTTTGTTTTTTCACTTTGTCCCTCAAAAGTTAAATTTTTCCACTTTACTCCCGAACTTTGTATCACAAAAGGTAAATCTCCCACTTTGCCCCTCTGAACTCAACTTCATCAATTTGTTCACTTTTATCTCAATTTTGGCCCGACTTTTGACTCATCAAACCTCTACTAAAATCAACAATCTTATACTCGTTTTAAAGTAATGTATCTCTTCTTTACGACCATATAAAAATCACTCAAAACAAAGTTCTAAAACTCCTAATAATAGATGGAGTTGAGGGTGTAAATGAGAGTGTAAATGAGAGTATAAAGTTCGGAGGCAAAGTAAGAGGACTTAACTTCTAGAGGATGATGTGAAAAAAAGGGTATGTTTTAGGGAGCAAATTTGATAATAAGCCCAAAAATTAATTTGTGGACTAACATGAAAAAATCACCAAAATAAGTGGACCAATAATGTATTTTACTCTAGATGGAATGTATGCCCAAAAATTAATGTTTGCGCAATAAAAAAAGCTAATTCAAAAAATTATATAGCCTCACACTAGAAAAAAAATCAAAGGTTCAATGTATGTCAAAAAATTAACATATGCGCAATAGAAAAGGCCACTTTGCACTTGCGAGAGCGTGTGCGGAGAGGTTAGTATATATAATATAAACATAAGACTAATTATAAAAATAATTGTAATTACCATTAATTTTAAAAGTAAATGATTATAAACCCATTTTTGGACTCCCACTACTTTTAACATCCAGATACTTTTTTTCATTTTTCAGGAGGCCCATTTACACAAATCCGGTCCAAAACTCCATTTACTATTCTCACTCCGTCCGTGCACTCATCTTTCACACTCTTCGTCTCTCTCCTCTTTGCACTCATCTCTCTTGCTGTCCATCTCTCTCCTTTGTCTCACAGATCGATGAGCCCGGCATGTACAGCATCTTCCTCCCCCACCCTCGCAGAGATCGCCCCTTCGCCATGGGGCACAGCCTAGCAGCTTTTTCGCTAGACCAGATCAACGAGTATTGAGATCCAACCTCCATTGGATTTGGGTATAGGCTGAGGTCATCCTTGACGAACCAAGAGAGAGGTAGAAGAAGAGGATTAGTAGAACAATGAGGACTTCTCTAATCGATTTGGCTCTCTGAAAAATTGCAAAAAAAGAGAGAAGAAAAACTGTTTAGGGATGACACCCCCAATTAGAGTCAATGGTCAACGTCTATAGGCCACGTGGAGTCTCATGTCCGAGTGTAACCTCACTACCTCAATCAACGGTCCATCGAGGCAACTGTTCCAGATCAGATCTCATTGCTTGATTCGATTCGAGCAGAGCGTACCTACAATGTTCGGACGAACAAGTGCCAACAAGTTACCAATGTTCTGATCAGATTCTTAGTTCAGATCTGAACTAAATGTCTCCAAATACTTTCCATCAAGCAGGGCTCTTCTGACCACCATCTCATTCTCTTTACGTTCAGATTGGAAGCCACTATTTCTTCCGAGTCGAGCATTGCCTGGGAGAACCAACACCCTCAGATCGAATCAATCCTCTTCGACTCATCCCTATCCGAGCCGAGCACAAATCCCAACAGCAGTTATTGTGTCTGACACTCCAAAGGTATTTTTATGCTTTGCATTTATTGCTTATCCACTATGCCTTACTTTCCATTTAATGCAAGCGACTTCCAGCCTTTTGGTAGTCACCCCCTGTGTTAAATGAGAAATCTGTCAGCCATCCAGCCTGTTTTTCAAACATTAGCATCTGGGACCTATGATCAGCCATGATCACCCCTACAAACAAACAGAAATATCCCATACCCTTTGCCTATAAATAGGAGCATGTTCACAAGGGAAAAGGGATACAGAAATTCTGGAAAAAACACTTGCCCAAGCTTTGAAGAAATAGACCCAGAAAACTTACCTCTTTTTCTTCATCTTTCTCGCAAGTTCTAGTTGGGTTCTTCACTTACTTTTGCATCTTCATCCTTGCATCTCCATGAATTTACCATCGGAGTACCTTCGGCTGGTACCACACCAGTGCTCTTTTCTAATCAGCTTGTAGGAAGGAGTTCAAAACCAGCGAACCAATGAGCTTGAATCGACCACTCAGCTTACCAGCTCGTCCATGCTAGCAGAAGTTTTCATTTAAGTTGCTTACAAAGATCTGAGCAGATTGTAGCATCAACAAAAACCCATCAACATTTTTCATTTATTGCTTCGGAAAACAAACAAAAGTACTAGAGAGAGAGAGAGCTCTATGAGAAACCCTAAATTTGAAGCTAACCCATTTCGATTGTCTGGTGCGTTTGTCATTTTTGTTCTTCTCTGTTTGCAATTTGGAATTTTCTTCTAATTTTTCTCCTTTTTTTTTTGTTTTTGGTTTGGGAGAGGGGTGAGTTTCGAGATCTTTCTTTGCTCTCAATGTCTATGACTTTCATATTAGTTTTCATTTGTACTTTTTTCAAGAGATTATTGGGTTGTTGAGAGTTTTGCTTGGGAGGGAAGGTTTTGCAATGAGAATGCCTTTGTTGAGCTTCTGAGTTTTGCTTTTTTGGTATTATTTTTTGTTAAACTATTTTTTAGTATGATATATATATATGTACCATTTCTATAATTGTAGTTCTGTGAGTGAAGTTAGGAATTTGATGAGTCATTGATCGATTTTTAGTTTGCTCTGATCAGGTGGGGTTTATGAAAACTTCGCCAATTGTTTCGTGATTGAAGGATTTGGTGGTTTGAGTCAGTGATAGTGGGAAGGGTTAGTGATAATATTGATTTATATGATTATATGTACTCACATGCTTTATAAACATCCTAAATTTGTTTGCTCTATTCACATTTCAGTTTCATTCATTTTTTTTTTTTTGGGAGTGTATATGTCATATATTAGAGAAAGCAAATCCATACCAGGCATTATAATATGTCCTTACTGTAGATAGTCTTCTGGGTGCTTAATTTTTGAATGGTCCTTTATTGTTTTATATTATTACTACATCCATTAGCCCACTATTGAAGTAGGATGAGTAGTGCTTTCTTTCAAAGAAGTTCGTGTGCTATTTCTGTTACAAATGTTCTATGGACTACCTACACATTAAGATCTGAGCATATTAACAATAACAACATGTTATTATTACTGTTTCCAGTAACAATGTGTCATTGTTATTGTTTGCCAATAACGTGTTCGATAGTAATAATGAAGTGATTGTTATTGTATAATAATAACAATGCATAATTATCCTCTAATGAAAATAAAGTGATTGTTACTGACCGACAGTAACAATAAATTGATTGTTACTGCCTAACAATAACAATAAAGTACTTGTTACTACATGACAGTGACAGTTCTTTAGATATAGAAAAAAAAGAGGGGCTTTTATGTTATTTTGGATGTGTTTATACACAATAAAAATGTAAGTTTTGTATAAATTGCATTATTTTTACTTTTTTTATAAAGTAAAAATTGTTACTTTTATACAGTAACAATTCTCAAAGGTATTGTAGCACTACAGTAACACTATTACTGTAGCAACGAATTTTTTAAAAAGTGGACCGCTACAGTAATTCACTATAGTGCCTGGGCCAGATAAATAGGAAATTTTTTGAACTGGGCTTTAAAAAAAAATTACCATAATTTTAACTAGTTAAACAAAATTTTTATTAGGTTATTACTGTAAAACCCCGTCTTTTTCTAGTATTTTACTTTCCACTTAAATTAGAATTTTTCTATGAAATTAGTGACTAAGGCTCGACGTCATTAGTGTGGAATTTAATTTGTTGTGAGTAATGACGTTTGGTTCGTTGAATTTGGAGTTAGAATGATTAAGTTATGAATTTTTCAAGTTGGATAATTATTTTTGGGCCACTATTCGATTTTTTGAAATTTATTTTAGGTGAAGTTAGATTTTTCATAAAAATTCTAGGAGTGAAATTGTTTATAATACTTAGTCTCACAAGTCTATAAGATTTTTCATGGAATTATTTGGAGACCCAAACAATTTTTGGCGAATTTTTGAAGTTGGAGAAAAAAATGATGACATGGCAGCTAGCGCCACGTGTCACCCGTAGATGCGTCAACAAGTGTTGACTAAGATGGGCACACGAAATTGGCATGGGCTACACCTCACTTGATCATTTACCCTTATTTTAATCTTAGCCATTGAACTTCATCTAAAAACCTTTTAATCTTAGCCATCCATTCTTACTTGCAAATTGTCCCATATTGGAGGTGAGAGCTTCCTTCCTCACATCCTAAGGCCTATAAATAGAGGAGCCCCCTCCTCATTTTCACTTACACTTCTTCGTTTTAGTTGAGAGTTCCTCACTCTAAGTTCTTTCTCTCTCTAAAATTCTTCTTAAGGGAATCCTTCCTTGTGTGAAGGGAACCCAAAAGAGTAAGCTCTAATCTTTTTTGGAGAAGTTCCACAATTCAAAATTTTGTTTATTTTTTGTTGGGTTATTAGTTACCCCATAACAGTGGTGATTAATTTCTCTAATCAAAAATAGCTTTTCTCCGCGGCGAAGCCCTGCCCAATTTTCGTTGTGCCAAATTAAGTCTTTGGGTAAGACTTTAAAGTTTGGTTTAGTTTTTTTTTTAATTTAGTTGCTTATTAGGCTTTAATTTTAGTGTTTTAGTAATTCTTTTGTGGAGGTTAAGCAAAGAAGGTCTTCAACCGGGTAAGTGAAACTACTCTGTCTCTTTAAGGTTTTTATGCATGATTAATTAGTTAAGTTGGATTATTAAATTAATTAATCATGTTTAACGTAGGATTTAAATTGCATAATTTAATTGATTAAGTTAGATTAAATAAATCAATTAATTATGTAATTGCTAAAACCTAAAGAGTAAGAAGCATGCAAATTAACTAAGTTGGAATTATTTGCTTTGCTTACTTAATTAGTTGGACTTGTTTGTTTGTTAATCAATCAATCTAATAATTATTTGAGACCACCCAATTAAAGTAATCGAACGACATGATGTTGAGGTCAATCCTGGCTGCTGTTGCTATTGCCGGCTTAAAGAACACTGGGATTGATCCTCCCCGTCTCTCCCGTACAGACCTGGTCATGATTGTTTGGACTTTATGTGGTTAATCTCCAAACTTAAAATAAAATTTGGTTAAGTAGAAACCCTAAGTTCCAAAAATACAGAAACTTGGTCTTAATATACAAGTTTCTGGGATTTTCTGGGAAGACATGACCGAAAGATAAGGTCATGTCAAAACTCTACCAAAACTCTATTGAAACTCAACCGAATTCTGTCGAACTTACTTTTACTAAAGTTGGATTTCAGTCGGATTTGGATTTCCAATTTCCCAGAGAAGGATTTAATGACTTGGTGCTATGGAAGTACAAAAGGTTAAGCTTGGACACCAGGTAGAGGGATTCTCACTAATCCCTGACTATTGGGACTGTTTTTATGCATGTATTTATACTATTAAATATTGTTGCTTGCGAACTCTGCATCATTTTTGTATGCCATGTTGCACGGTTTTTGGTTATTATTAATAATCTAAGAGTAAAGGGTGACGAAAAACGCTCACCTTGGGTTTCGATCCCCTAAACTTCTTGAAGGGGTATGTACGGACGAGCTAGTCAATTTGTCCTTCTGGGGAAGCTAGCTTAAGGGGTACTGCTGTGGTAATAGATACTCTCGCTACATTACCTACTTTGTGCTTGGTCACTGTAGTTGGCCGTTCGTGATCAATCATCAACTAATGATACTTGAGCCCCTTTAACGTTTTGAGAAAATTGCATGCATATCATCAAAGGTTTCATGGATTTCAATGATTAAATTTTGATATTGGATTTTGTTTGGTGAAATCTTTTCAACTATTTTTTAGTACCAACTGATTATATCTATTAAATATCTTTACCTACTATTTTCAAACCCAGCCAAGGTCCCCCGAGGGGAAGCGATAATCATTTGTGATGCTTACCCCCTACTGCATTCTCTTATGCAGATCAGATTCTGGTTTACGATCTTGTTTAGTCGGTCGGCCAGGCACTTGAATATCTTACTGGGCATCCTCAGGTCTCTTTCCCATTTTGTCAAGTCGTTTGTCTTAACGAACTCTGTTAGTTATCAGTTCTATCTTTCAGGTTGTTTGTAAGGTTTGAAGACTGCTTTTGAGTAGTTGGTTGGTATCCACTTTGGGTTTGTTAATTAAACATGATTTCTTTGTTAGTTATGTTGGTGCTAAGGGTACTTTTCTAAAACTTCTTACCCGCGAGAGTTGGTTTTTTTAAATTGTATTTTCAAGTATTTTTTGCTACGTGATTTTCTATTTGATCCAACCCATCTTTTTCAAAACAAGTCTTACGTTGGTTATTTAATTTTGGAACGATGTTACTAGGACTTGGTGACACATTCTAAAGTTAAATAAGTGGTGTGGCGGCTGTTAAGTGACCCAAAAAGAGAATTTCTTCTAGGCCCTGTTAAAATTGGAACATGACAATTACAATAAGGATTACTTAAACCTTGAGTTCCTTAGCTCAAGGGCAAGAGGTTATTTGTCCTTATCTCATGATTAAGAGGCCATCTTTTGATTTATATACACTTGGTTCTAATAGAGAAAATAACAAAGGAAGATGACGTAGGCAAGCTTACCTCGGCAGTGTATATATTGAGTGGTTTTTAGTTCTAACCAAGGAATTAAATTTTAGATTTTGTTAAAATTTTGATGATTCAAAAATATGAAAATTTTGACAAAATTTCTATTTCGATGAAAATTTGGACTAAAACATTTGAAACTTCTAACAAAATTTCAATAATGTCGATTAAATAATATTTCGAGATCTCAAAAAAATGGAAATTTCAAGAAAATTTTCAAAATTTAATGCCTTAGCTAGTTCCTACTCTTGGTTGCTTGAATGGTTCTTCTACGTGTAAATCTTGAGGAATAATAACCTTTTCAATATTATGATCAGTTTAAAATAATAATTCGGCTTATTCATAAATTTACTCTTGAAATATATATTTTTTTTCACTTTGCTCCCTGAAAGTTAAATCTTTCTACTTTGCCTCCCAAACTTTACACTAATTTATAGTCTTAACTCTATCCATTATCTCGAGTTCTAGAGCCCCGTTTTGAGTTATCTTTATATGATTGTAAAGAGGAGATGCATAGTTTCAAAATTAGTATAAGATTGCTAATTTTGGTAGAGGTTTGATAGGTCAAAAGTCGAGCCACAGTTGAGATAAAAAATTGGAATAATATATGAAGTTGAGAAAATTTGACTATTATAAGTCATTTATAAAGTTCGGGGGGGCAAAGTGAGAGGATTTAATTTTCAAGGGACAAAGTAAAAAAAAATTAAAAAATTTTTTAGGAGGCAAATCTATTAATAAGCCTAATAATTATCAGATAATTATCCAAACACCCATTTGGGGCTTTCTAATGCCTATTTAATTCAACTTTTGAATTACCCTCCCAGCCGGTCCAATTGTATTTTTTCCAGCCCATTTGTTTTTCCCCCCGGCCCACTTCTTTTCTTTTCCGTTTGTCTCCGTCTGGACCGTCTCTCTCTCATTGCCTTTCTCATTTCTCTTTCTGCCTCTCTGTTTCTCTCTCACCATAACTCTCTCTCTCAGATGGTGCCTCTGCAGCGTGACTTTCTCTCACCCTCACTCAGTCTTCTCTGGCTAGACTCACCTAGCTGTGCTCTTTCATCGCTATCTTCTTCTCTTTGTCGCCTTCCAGGTGCTCTCTCTTAACTTAATCTTCCATTTGTATGATGATTCAAGGTGTCTATTTTGATTTATGAAAATCTGGTGTTGCTTTTTCTTTCAATATTTTCTCATTGGGATGGGTCCATGGTATTTTGATTTTATTTTTCTTCACATTTATGGGATTCTAAATCTTGATTTTGTATTTATATTTTAATTTAGGGTTTCAATTTAGATTTTTTCATTTTTTATTTATGTTCTTCACGCAACCCCTAGCTCTGCCACTAAACTTTAGATGACTACAACATGGACAAGCTGCTACGGGATCCATGAGCTAGAACGTTTTGTTGAATGGGTTCAAAGAGAAGAATACATTCGTTCCCCATCTTGAGATTTTTAGCTAGAAGGCGCAGCCAATCATTTGAGCCTAGATGTTGAGTTTGTGGAAAGCATTGCTGATCGTTTGAATCAGTGAAGAAACATCTCATTGGTGAGATGTAATTGCACATTCATTTTAATTGATCATGTTATGCAATAATCATCTATAAAATTGCTTATTGTTTGACTTCTGTTTCCCATGATTTAGGCCCATTGGCAAAAGCAACTTGCATAACTATTTTCCTTGAACGAGATTGGGGTATATATTTGAAACTTTTTGATAGCCCTGCTTCTCTCAGTGAACTAAAGAAATGTGTTTCCTATCTGCACCTGTTCTTAGAGTAAGTTGATTGGCTTAAACACTTAGCATCTCAAATAGAATTTCAGAAGCTTGTCATATTCAGTACTTTGAATCTTATTGCCTTTTGGTCCATCAATTTATACTCTTGGCATAAACTGTATATAGATGTACACATATGCATGACTTATATTTTTGAGTTGACTAGTTGTAGGGAACAATGATGATGCCATTTGTTGAATCTAATTTTGTTATAAACTCAAGCAATGAAAGCCATGTTGCAAATGGTCCTCAAGCAATAACACTTTCTGTTGTGCCAAAGGTTGAAGGCGCAGCCAAGTTAATTTGTTGAAAGTTTACATTATTGCATTATTTATTGGAACACTTCTTTCTATTGTGTCTGGTGCTAAGAAAATAGGTAAAGTAGTTGGCCTAGTGTAAAGTTTGTAATAACCTACATAGCTTTAGCACAACCAATTTTGGGGCAAAGAAAATAGGTGATGATATGGTAGCAGAGAGAATATTTTCCAAATAAATTTTGTTATGTATTTGATTCCCGTGATGGACCTTTTTAATGTGTTTGTTTAGTTTTCATACGTGTTACTCTTAGTAACAAATTAGGCTGAAGGTTTCAATTCATACTATTCCATGTGTCTATCACCTGATTGCTATTGCTACTGTCACTGTATGACTGAGCAATCAGGTATTGGTATTGTTTGATAGTAACAATAGCTTGATATTATTACTTTAAATAGCTTGATATTAGCCTTTAGCAATTACTTTAACGCTGCCTTTGATTAACTAAATAAATTTTTTCATGTAATATTTAATTTCCTAACAGTAACATTGGATTCTAAGTATGTTCAGTTTATAAACATTGGATTCTAAGTAAAACTACTTAATTGTTACTATCGGGCAGTAACAATAAGATGATTGTTACTACCCGACAGTAACAATCATCTTATTGTTACTGCCCGACAGTAACAATAATTTGATTGTTACTATCCGATAGTAACAATTTTTTAGATATGAAAAAAAAAAAGAGCTTTTATACTATTTTTTATGTGTTTGTACCAAAAAAAAAAATTTGTATAAGTTTTTTTTATTTTTTATTTTTTTGCAAAATAAGAATTGTTATTATTAGACAGTAACAATTCTCAAAGGTACTGCAGCTACAGTAATGCTGCTAGTAACGCCGTTACTGTAGCGCATGGGATTTAAAAAATGGACCGGCTGGGAATTGGGCTTCCTGATTTGGGCTTTTTAAACATTACTTTTGTCCAAATGGACTTATAAAAAAAAAAACCCAATAATTATTAACTTAGTCAATATTGCAAATAGCAATGTATAGCATGTATATATTTATAACTATATGTCACACCCCAACCCGAGATTAAGAATTAATCCTGGATTAAGGTGTGAGTCACATTCTAATTATAGAATTAGCTTCTATAACTAGAATATGACAAGAACATAAATGAATAAGTTGAAATAAAATTTCCCACTTCTATTACACAAGGAACTCAATTCACGCTTAATTTACAACACATAGCTTATCCCAGTACTTAAGTCTTACATAACGTACAACAAATGGAAACCAACCTTAACTTAGTTCAAGCTTATTTACAGACTATGCCTTGCTACTTACTCCCACTATGGGTTTGGATCTTCAAGGATTGGACCTGCAAAGTCTAAGAGGGGGTGAGCTCAAACCAACGGCTCAGTAGGGACATAAGACCTTAACAAGCAGAATTGATTAAATTGAAGCTTTAATGAAAAATATACAACATGCTATGAACAATATATAATATAATAATACTATTAATGCATGAATGTTATGCAACACTTCCTTGTTAAACCCATTGAAAGGTAAATTGCATTATATCTTCATTTTAACCGCAATTAAAATAACAGATATCCTAACTTCGACCGCAACCGAAGGTCCCAATGCGCCTTTGGCGTGTTAGATCGTTTTATCAGCCGCAACTGAAGGGGCTTCACTCCCCGCGCACACTACGAATTTTTGAAGTCACAGTAAAAATTTAAAAAAACAACTTCTAAAACCTGGTAAAAGTGGCTGGACACCAGCCCGTAAGTATTAATCTTAAATTTTTTTTTTGCACGTTCAGATAAATGCACATAATTATATATATATAATATCTAGCTAATTCACATAATAATCAAGTAATTCAGGTAGTCAGGTAATTCACGTAATAGCACACATGCATAGTTTCTCAACAAAGATTCAATACAACCAAATCACAAGTTAAGGTTCCCCAGATCCCGCTACCTCGATCTTGCGCTTTTGCTTTCTTTACAATTACCCCGGTCTCGTAACTGTCGTCCAATCCTAATCTCATACAAGAAATTACAAGAAAACCTTAATTAGATAAATAAATAAAATTGCTCACTCTCTATTTCTAGTGTGTGTAGTGCACCTCTCAAACTTTCGGGTGTCGGATCGCAAAACGGAGCCTACCAACGGACTCGGAATCGAAAACTGAGTGGGAATAGACTTTTTTCCCGGCGACGGGGCCACCAGAAACCACCACACGCGCCACCACGCGCCGGCGGTGCGAGTGGGGGTCCCGGTTACTGTTCATCTTCTTCCCCAAAAACACCCCTGTTTTCTGCAATTTCAGATTTTTTTCTTAACTTTGGGCCTTCATTTAACCTATCAAACCACCTCCGATTTCTACAAATTTATACTTGTTGGAAAGCTCTACATCTTCTCTTCAATACCCATTTAAAGTCTATTCAAATCCAACGGTTAGATTTTAAGATATTTAAGCCTAAAGTAGAGTACTCGAAACTGTCCAGTTTTTCCAAAAATTTCCAGATTTCTTCAAACTCATCCCCCTTCCGTTCTTACCACCCAAATAGGTTCTAAAGGCTGAGAAATGATCAATCATCACTTATTTAGCAATTTAAATCAATGAATTCATCAAAACCCAGATTGAACCATAAACTCAAATTTTCCAATTTTACTCCACACACTCCAAATCCGAAAACCAACCTTTCCAACCTTTAAATTCTAGGTCTCTCGTGCTTACACAACCTAACTAATGCAGTAAACAGAATTAAATTCGAAATGCTCTAAGAACAGGGCAGAAGAAGCTTACCTTTTCTTCCCCTGTGTACTGCCTCTTCTCTTCCTTTCTCTCTCTCCTTCTCTGCTCAACCTCTCTCTTTCTCTCTCTTTCAGTTTCGAAATTCTAGAGCTACTAACCAGTTGCTGCGTTTTTTTTTTCCAAACTATATCTAACCTTCTACTTAATCACACCAACACCGCACCGCACACCGCACCCCGCACCGCTTCAACAACATTAATGTTAACACTAATAAACTCAGCCACCTCCCAACGGTCCAATGTAAATTTTTGAAGTCACAGTAAAATTTAAAAACCAACTTCTGAAACCTGGTAGAAGTTGCTGGATACCAGCCCGTGAGTATTAATCTTAGATTTTTTTTTTTTTTTCATGAAAATAATACTATATTTTCTATAAACACAATATTAAAATACATACTAATATAACATAATACTACTTAATAAACTTAATTAAACACAATATTTATTAGCTAAAATCAGGTTATTACATGATCATTCTTAGTGATGAACATGATGCATTTTCCTAGAGCACTCGTCAAATATCGTAAGATTTGATCAATAGAATCCATATGTTCTTCATTCAATGCATGCATAAATCGACTAACTACTATTACAGCACACTCAATATCAACTTGAGTGTGAGCTAAATAGATTAACTTGCCTACTAGCTGTTGATATCTCTCTTTGTTTGTAATAACATCATCTGGACTTTCATGTAGCTTATGATTCTGTTCAATTGGTGTGGCAGCAGGTCGCAAGCAAGCATACCTATATCATTCAATAAGTCTAGTACATACTTTCTTTGTGATAGGACTATGCCTTGAGTTGATTTGATACAAATATTCCGAGAAAATACTTCAAGTCTCCCAACTCCTTGATCTCAAATTCACTATACAAATATTTCTTTAAATTACCAATCTCAATATCATCACTCCTAGTTAATATCATACCATTGACATAAATGATCAAAGCAATTACCTTGTCACCCCTATGCTTTAGACATAGTATATGATCTAAGTTACTCTATTTATACCTAAACTTTCTCATTGACAAAGCAAATCTTTTGAACCAAGCTCGGGGAGACTGTTTTAAGCCTTCCAATGTATTTTTTAATCGGTATACCATCCCATTATTTCTTGGAACACCTGGTGGAAGGTCCATATACACATCTTCCTTCAAATTGTCATGTAGGAAAGCATTCTTAATATCATATTGTAACAGTGGCCAGTCTTGATTAGTAGCCAAGGAAAGAAATACATATACTGTCTTGAGCTTTGCAATAGGTGCAAAAGTTTCGTTATGGTATACTCCATATTTCTGAATGTAACCCTTAGCTACCGATTTTGCTTTGTACCTTTCCACTGAGCCATCAGTCTTATGTTTTATGGTAAAATCCCCTTGCATCCTACAGTCTTCTTCCTTGGAGGCAACGGTATCACATCACATGTATCATTCTTTTATAAAGCTCTCATATATTATGACATAGCTTAAGTCCATTTGGCATTTGCGAATGCATCCTGCGATTGTCTTGAAATAGATACAGTAGATACTTGACATACAAACGACTCATATGACTTTGACAATCTATGGCTTGACACATGGTTACCAATGTGGTACTTAGCTTTGGCATTTAGTTCAGCTTCATATTGTTTCTTTGGTTTACTATAGAACAGGCAAAGAATACGTTAGTCAGTCATTTTCATACACGTGATCCAAAACAAAGGGGTTAGACAAAACATCATTAGTTTCAGAACCTCATTTGGAGCCTCAAGAGTAGATTGGACGAGTAATGGAAAAAGAAGGGAGTCAGTTTGAATGGGATTTCCTATCAGATCGTCTCCGACCGGTTGGCCAAGCCAGCATCAATCTTAGTTCCTCTCGAATCTTCAATGACCGGTCGACCAATCCATTCATTACTCTCTAGTCATCAATGACTGGTCAGTGAGAATACTCCAATTGGTCGGTTACACATGAGCCACTTAGCCACATATGGCAACCTTCTTCAACACTATCATTCTCTCCCTGAAGAAAAGAGCCATCATAAACAAAATAAGTCAAGTCTTCTTGAAAAGTAACATCCAGTGTGACATACACCTTCCGAGTAGGGGGTAATAACACCGATAACCCTTCTGAGTGGGGGCATAGCCCACAAACACACATTTGAGCGCACGTATATCTAGTTTGCTGTGCTAGTGAGAGTAAACATACATATAAACGACACAACCAAAAACCTTAGGAGGCAGGTTTAGAACATATGGCATAATTTTCACCTTCGTAGTAAGAATCTGGAAAGGTGTCTAAAACCCAAGAACAGTGGAATAGACTTGGTTGATCACATACATAGCATACATCAAGGCATCATCCCATAGATACTTAGAAACATTTTTATCTAACAAAAAAGCAAGAGTAACCTCAAAAAGGTGACGATTACATCGTTTGTCAACACCATTTTGTTGTTGCATATAAAGGCATGATGTTTGGTGAATCATTCCGTAGGATTGGAAAAAGGTAGTTAAATCATTGTTAATTAACATATTCACGGCCATTGTCAAAACGGAGCACTTTGATGGTACGTAGTATGAAATTGGGTGTGGACTATATATAATACAAAATTGCCTAACAACACCACTCACATCACTTTTATGCTTAAGCAAATAAACCCAGGTGATATGAGTACAATCATCAATAAATGTGATAAACCATCGCATGCCAGCAGAGGTAGAAGTTTGAGACGGACCCCACACATCAGAATGAATCAGGATAACGTCAACAATTCTTTATTATCACTTAAAAGAAAAAACAGTACGATGACTCTTAGCCAAAACACAAGTCTCACAAGTAGAACACTTGAAATCCTTACTAAAAGACGTAAATAAACAAGGTAAAATATGTAGTAAATAGCAGAAAGACGGATATCCTAACCGTTGGTGTCACAACCAAATTTGTTTCTCATTCTCCAACTCTTGCGTAAGCACTTGATTTGCAACAACGGTGGAGTCTGAGCCATAAAAGTACCACAAATCCCTTATTTTAAAACCACTTCCCATTTTCTTTTGAGTATGAAGGTCCTGAAAATAACAGGAATTGTGAAAAAAAAAAGGCAAGAATAGGCAGTCATAAGTTTAGACACAGACAATAAATCGTTATGTAAAGTGGAAACAAAGAGAACATTGGATAAGGTGATTCTGGGGTTAAGTTGGATTGTTTCGACTCTAGTGACAGAGGCTGTTTGACCATTAGCAATTCTAACAATATATTTAGAACAATTTTGAGTGAAGGTAGTGAACTTCTTAGGATTATTAGTCATATGATCAGTCATTCCAGTGTCAACCACCCATGCATTATTACAAACTGAAGCAAAAGTACATAAAGCATAGCTAAATTTACCTGGCTCGTTCTCATGCTCAACCACAACATCTATTGTAGTGTCAGTGGTGGCAATAGATGCCCTACTTCCTTGTTTTAAGGCAATTAGCTCATCAACCTAGACAGGTCATCCATAAAGCTTCCAACATTTGTCAACATGATGATGCTTACCACAATTGGTACATATGAAATCTTCTTTAGCAAAACTAGGTATATAGATGGATTAGAATGGTATAGGTGATTTACTATCTTTAGGTGGAACTGACTTTGGTGGATTTTGAGACTGGGTAGAAGGAGCGTGGTATGGTCCTTAGGGTCCTTTGCGTGCAGCCAAGGGCCCACTACTTGTCCTCTCATATATCCACATAGTGTGAAGTCTGAGATCCTCCTCAGAAGTTAGCATAGGTTTCAAGGACATCCAGGAAAGGGTCTGAATGAAGCACATAAGCACCAGCTACATCAAGGTGAGGATCCAACTCGGCCAAGAAAATATAGACACGGAAATTTGTGACAGTTGCCAAATGGGTGTAGAGATCAATTTCATTCTTGATCAAAGGTGGGTTAGGAACATCTAGTTTCTACCATACAATTTGTAATTCTTCATAGTAGGCCTCTAAAGTGCAACCTTCTTGCTTAATATTGATAGATCTAATGGTCAACTCATACATCTTGGCAGAATTATTACTTACAGAGTAAATCTTCTCTAAAGCCATCTAGATTGCCTAAGTAGTAGGGAGGCAGTCAAATAGGGCACATATATGTTTATCCATGGCGTTGAGAAGCCATGTTTGGACAGCACAATTATCTTCCTCTCAACTGTCATATGCATCAATATTATCAAGTGCAGAAGCCTTCTTAGTGCCAGTGATATAGCCAAGCTTCTTTCAACTGGTTATGGACATGCGAGCAGCACGAGCCCAAGAATCATAGTTGGACTTTCCATTCAATCTATCAAGAGCAATCTTGAAATTATCAGACTTATCGCTCGCCATTGTGAACAGTTTCTTCAAAGTAGCAACGGAATTGAAGTGCAGGAGCAGAAGCAATTTAGGATATAGGGAAATTTAGAGGTAAAGTAGGATAGAGCAGTCTAGGGTAGCGCATGAGCAATTTAGGATATAGGGCAATTTAGGGGTAGGGCAAGTTATGAGCAGTCTAGGGTTTATTTGGATCAGTTTAGCTCTAATACCATGACAAATAAAAGATAGAGGAATATTTTTCAGTATATTCTTTTCTAACTTTAAGAAGTATATGTAGTGATACAAACCCTGAACTGTTTAGGAGATACAATCCTAATAGAAAAAGGAAACTAGTTACATTTAATTAAAATAAATATCGCAACAGTTTCCGATTTGTCTAATTTTTTACATAGATGATCTTGGAATTGATACCTACAAAATAAATGATTTAAATCGTTGAAACATAATATAGAGTGAGCTATGGACCCCCACTGGAAGGAGCATACATATATATATGGAAATTTTCACGTAAGGATGTCCTTACTTTAAGAAAACTAATAACATCATATTTGACCCTACAATTAAATAATTGAAACCATTCATATTTTAGAATATCATCTAAATATCACCATTGTAAAAAATCAGCTAAATTAGAAATTGTTTAGCTAGTTTATTACAGCTGACTTCATTTCAATTTTATTGACGGACTATATTTATCTATATTGTTTAGATGACCAAACAATTACCGATTTGGCTAAATTTTTACAATGATGACCCTTGAGGAGGGACCTAAAACATGAATGCCAATTATGAAATTGCACTACCAGGTATGTAGTATCCAAAGAGGATTTTCTTACTTTTCTTAAAGCAAGAACATCCTTACCAGCTTGAACGGGACTATATAGGCCTTTTCCTCTCACCAAGACAAATTAAGAACGGACCTATATAATTTATTGGTTTTTTTTTTTCTTAATCTTTTGGAAGTATTCTTGACTTAAGGTTTAATACTAAATTTAAAGGGTATAAATTATCAACTAAGATTCATTCCTCGATTAATTTTAATTCTTATAGTTTTGAGCTCCAGTTCTTCGGTTAGATTTTAGGTCTGAGTTATTGACCAAAACTCAAAAGTTAAAACATAAAACATAACCTCCTACGATGATTTTATATAGCCTATAATTTAGATGTAACCATACACCCTAAAATAGTGAACTCTATCAAAAATGGGATAAAACGTATATATACATATACATACGCTCTTATAATGTGAGATCCCTAAAATAATTTTACTTTAGGGATCCTTCATGCACCCCACTCCATATCGTATGTCAAATATTCGAGCCATTTATTTTTAAGGTCCTTATTTATAGATCATCATTGCAAAAAATTGGACAAAGTGTAAACCATATATTAAGATATCTAATTTTGTTTTTGCAAATAAATAGATAAATATAATGTTTCAACAAACACTTGAAATGATAACCATTTAATGAAATGGCTAAACGTTTCCAATTTGTCCAATTTTTTTTTTTTTTCGGATGATTCTTGAATATATATAATGGATAATCAGAAAGATTTAATTATCGAATTATAATCGTGCCTGCAACAAATTATATCAATCAGAAACCATTTGACCGTTGATTAAAGTGTTTATTGAAATATTTTGTTGGTCTATTTATTTGATCAAAGTTTAATAGCTTAAGATTTTCGATTTGTTTAATATTTTGTAAAGATAATCTTTGAATATAGACTTAAAAAGTAGATAGTTATAATCGTTTAATACTATATATACGGAATTGGCCCCCATGAGGGATACCACAAATATGGTATCCCACATTTGAAGAGGCCTATATATATAGTCGTATACTCATATGTATATTATAACTTAACCAGACAT
>QANT01004067.1:0-38103 GCA_003254885.1 Purshia tridentata | reverse complement strand
CAAAGGATTAAATTCAATTTTTGATCTTACATCAGGTGTTAATCTAAACTTGAACTTATCAAGGAATTAATGTATAGTTTTCTGTATATCTAAATCATGATTTAAAAATATAAATCCCATCGTTAGAAGTGAATGGGTCATATTTAAAAGCTAAAATTGTATTTATATGACATACAAATTTTTCTTATAGAATTTTCCAGTCAAATTACCATTTACCACATCCATTCAATAAAAAAGCCTTTGGATTTTGGTCAACTGCTACACCTTCTACTTTGACCTTTAATTGACTTGTGAATAAAGTCAAGTCTACAAACCGCTTTTGAGGCCTTGACTATAAAAATAAAAAACACAAACGAAATATTGGTTTGAAGGTGTTGAGGTGGGCTGGTACAGCCCAAGATTCAACCCCCATGTTTAGTTGAAGCCCATTAGCCCACACCTTAAAAGAAGCCCACCCCATAAGCAACTAAAAATCTAACGGCCTCTTTTTCGATAGTCACCCGCACATTCATCAACTCTTCAAGGCATCATCCCACATGTTAACACCATAGATAATTACAGTTTAACATGTATTCAATATTTATCAAACTGTGGTAATAAAATGTCTCCTAGCATTACTGTATTGTTAGCAACTAGCAAGGAGACATGAATGGATCCACATTGTTGATACCAATATACATGCCTCGGATCAACCTCAGCAGGAGCAGACATAATTAATATGACTGACTGTATTTTGGGTGCGTGATGTGAAAATCACATGCACTGGAAACCCATTGCATAAGATCCTCGCGAAAACGACTATACCACTCCAGAATCAGTCCATTTGAGTGTTTACAAGCGGAGATATCAATAATGCTCTCCTCTCGGACCACCTGACAAGACTTTTCTGCCTAATTTTATGTTTCTGTGTGTCCAGACTCTGAACTGGCTGTGTTAATTACGAACACAACATGAAATATGAATGGGAGCTATTATGACCAAATTAGTTCTAGTTGGCTTATGTCCATGGCATTTTCTTTTCAACCCTTTTGCTCTGGTTTTCTTTGCACTTACCCCTTTATATACTGTCAGCTGGTCCACATTTTTTATAGGGTTTTTATTTAAAAGAAAGAATAAACGACAGCAAGGTGATGTTATTGATGCCCTCCAAATCTAACATCAAATACCCATGAACATATGCAAAATTTTTAATGATAGAGAAAAATGGTGGGCTTCTAGATGTCTTGGGTGTGGTACATATGCAACATATATATCAACTCATAAGCAAAAGTCCAATTAATATCACCATTCACCAATACAAACGCGAGACACGACACACCTAGAAAGCGCCAATGTCTGAAGACTACAACATTTTATATTACACTCCATATTTTCGTTTGGCTTTGGCATTTCCGTATCAGACAAGGGGGGCTGAGTATAGTAAGAGGAATCAATCTTGCTTTCAACTATCAATGTCCTTGAAAAGCAGAGTAAAACAAGGGATGGGATTCCTAAAATTTGTTGGTATACAGAGAATCACACATATTGGAATAGTGGGGGTTTATGAAAGATATGTATCGATAACAGAGTAGACAAGTCAAACCACCCTCTAACTAGAAGTTTTGTATGGGACCAACAAGCCAACCCTACCTCATGAATAAAATTATGCAGACCATTTTAAATCTATTTCAAGTTTCATAGGACCATCTGAGCTGATTACAAATGATTTTGGAGCAAACTTTTCATGAAACCGAATACCAGTAATACCAAAAAAATACATCAAAAGATATAACCAACAAGAATAAACAAATTCATCTGCTCACAAGGAAAATCTCCTAAGTAGGAGCAAAGGGAACAGACCACAAAAAGCATCCTTTCTTTCATTCCCATATTCAGCTGGACAAGCTTCAGGGTAGGTCCCTTTTCTTCAACATTGAGGCAAAAACATCCAATATACTTTACAAGTGTTACGTTTCTGAATCCTCCGGTACTGTAGGTAATTCATCCCCTTCAACAAATGATGAATTAAGAAACTTGGCAACAAAAGCCCACATCTTATATACATCTTCAAAGTTGGTCAAAAATCCAAGTGATGCTGTAACCACCTCAATCCTGAAGAACATATTCTTACCTCCAAGGCGGCCATTCGCCATTGGCTTGCACAGAGATGTATCTTCAAGATCAAATGCCCCACAATGCTGTTTCGGACCATCCAAGATTCGCACATGACTAAGGATACCAACGCCAAGAGATATACCATTCTTTTCAGCCAACTTCTGTACAACTTCAGGGTGAATTAGCCCTCTTCCACTGCTCTGTCTCACATTAAAAGCCACAGCTGCACCCCTTTCATATTTGATCTTAGGACCATATATCTGCACCAGTGGCACCCCCACACCTTCATCTGGACCAGGTAACCGAAGTTGAAGTAATGAGGTAACCAGCCAATTTATAAGATATCGCAGTCTGAGGGTAGTTTTGTTCAGACCCAACATATTAACATGATCAAGATAACGACAAATTATCTCAGGCTCCCTCCTTCCCCACTCTTGCTCGTCACCATATTCTCCTTCACTCATAGACTCGTCCTCACCAAGGGTAGTCAAAGATGCTTCTCCCGGCTCCAAAATATGGCTCGCTTTTACTCTGTGGTTGTCTTCCACGGTAAAAGACACCCTGCGACTCATGCTTGCCTCTAGATCACCCTCTTCTAAACCGAAAAATCTGCCACCAGCAAATCTATTTGTTTCTCTTCTTCCCAGAAGTCTAAACTCACTCTCTGTCTCTCTCCTTATAGCACTTTCTTTTGACTCTTGGCAAATTTCAGAGGTTGAGGAACTATCAAGGTTACTGTGTTTGAGACCAGAAGTCTGGTTCTTTGGCCTAAATTCATTGGTGGGCATGGACTCTTCCCTGATCTCAGGTTCTTCTTGAATCTCCCTAACACGAGGCGAATCTGAGTATGTTCTACCATGTCCTGAGGCAGCACCTGTTTCAGCAAACATCTCTTCTTCAGGAATTCCTTTAGCACGGTCCTGGTCCTGTGACACTGATAATACGGCTGCATCGAAAGACAACACAGGATCTTCATGCAGTCTGAGGTTTACCCTCTTATCATCATGGATTGGGCTATTCGGCACTTTTGCAGTTCCTTTTGGAGAGAGGAGCTTATTGTTCTTCCTGCCAGAAAACCATGATGGTGGCAAGGGCGAACCTGTTTTCTGTCTCGTTAGTTGGCCAGAATGATCAGAAGCAAATGGACTCTGACCTAAATCAATCCAGTATGAATTGTCCGATGACTCATCCTCACTGAAGATTGGACTCTTCATAACCTCCCCAACTGAAATGCTCTCCGCTTCTTCAAATATAGTGCTTGCCCCATCCCTGTCTGAGTCCTGGTCCATCTCTGTCTCAAAACAATCCCTCACCTGATTGGAAGTGAATACACCTGAAAAGGCAGGCATCTGAGACTCCCCATGTGTTTCAGACAAGAATTCTTCATTATTGTTGGCTGTCTCATTCTCAATTCCAGCCAATACATCAAGACCATCCACAGAATCACTCAGGTACTGTGGAAAAACCGGGAGAATCCTCACAATTCCAGTCCCAGTGCGCCCACCTTTGCTTTGCAGACTCCCCATCACAGACTTCTTGATCAAAAGACATCCAAATCCAGTTGGGTCAGATCCAAATACCCTGTAAAATGATGTTATAATGAAATCTGGCCGAAAGAGAGACAGTCCAAGTGAATCCATGTCTTTAGGACCCAATGACCCAGCATCAAGCAAAACATGCCAATTGTTCTGCTGAGCAAGTGCCATCCACTGGTAGGAATACTTGGCCCCAGTTACTCTTGACTGAACAGGAAATACAAAGAGCCCAGCTGCAGAATCCTTCTTCCTCCTTTTCTTGTTTGCAATTTGCTTTTTTAGCTCCCTAGAGCAAAGTTTCAGGGTTGGCCATTTAAACCACGAACTATAAACCTTAGCACCTTTCTCCTTGGCACTCTGAGCCATCCAATTCACAGACTGGCTCTCATGATCAAACATGGTTAACAACTTCTTATTCGTTTGGAAAGGGTAAGATTCAGCTAACAATTTAAAGGCCGACCCTCTACTAACAGTAAAGACAAGACCATATTCATTTTCAGGAATGTTCAAGTAATCCATTATCCTAGCCTTAATATCATGTTCAACAGAGCCTTTCTCGGCACCTCCACAAAGAGCATGGTTACTCAAGTTTGCAGTTATCTCCGACAAGGTAAATGAAGAAGATTCCCAATATTGTTGAGTTTGAAGTGAGGAAAACAGCCCAAAACCGCAGTAATCAAGACATACCTTTGCAAACGATTCCGAGAGATGACTGTACTCCTCTGACCTTAAATGGTCAATCTTCTCTGAAGACTGGAACTTTGGGTACATTGTGAGGAACTTGTTGAAAGCTTCATGGAGATCAGGGATGGAATCCTCTGTGGAAAAGGTTCTGTCTGCTGCAAGTGCTGTGGCACGCAAGAACTCCTTCTGGGCATGGAGCCTAGCAAGAGACCTTGACCTTCCAAAGCTACCTTCTTGATTTGGTGTCTCAGAATCAATGTCTTGGGACTTTGCAAGAGACCCATCTTCGGATGCCTCCTCAAGAGCCTCCCTGAGCTTGTTTTCCTGCAATTGCCGGAGGACTGAAGACTTTCGCTTGGCGTCCAAGGTCAAACCAGAACCGCCTCTCCTTCTTGTCTTCTTCTCCATTAATAGAGCAGCACAGTGGGATATAGGCTTCCATACTGAAAGATGCATGAAGGCCTCTCTGTCTTTTTTCCTTTCTCAAACACCAGTCTGACTGCTGCCCAGAAAGCAAAACACCAAGTAACCCAAAACCAAGTAAAGCAAAAGCGGTTTCTGAGTCTGAAAAAAGATCAAACGTTTACTATTCAAGATCAAATTTTGGGCTTCAAAGATTGAATGGCATTTCAAACTTTGGCTGCACCACTGAGGAGCCTTTACTTTATTGCCTAAAACATTCAAACAACAAAGACAAAGATTCTTCTATTAAAACCCAGAACTTTTGTGAGATCTGTAAGTATTGGTCATAAAGAAGAGAAAAGGAAAAGGAAAAAAACACAAAGGACATCTGATTAGGAAATAGGAACAACTAACCTTTAATAATTTAATGTGATCACAGAGAAAACCCCGACTTTAGCATCCTTCAAGGGCCCATAATTAAGGATTGCTTCAGTTCAAGCAGAAGCTCTTTCAAAGACCATAAAATAAACAAAACCCAGTTCTCAACCCCACAAAAGATGCAAAACCGAGATTCAAAGACATCCCCAAGAAAAAGACTCGAACCTCAAAACCTGGAACTTGTTATAAATTACGCATTCCCGAAAGATTCGAAGGAGAACAGTAAAAGGATCTCACTAATCCCACAACCCATTGCCATTGAATTCTTTAATTCTTGCTACCAAACCCAGTAAAAATGAAGTCTTGTAAAGAAACATATATGACAGACCCAAGGACGCAAACGAAAAATGAAAGGTAAAAAAAGAAAACAGTGCCCAGGAATCAAGACCAAAAAGAATAATAAAGAAGATAGAAATAAACAGAAGAAAAGAGGTCTAAAGCAGAGAAGGAGCAGAGCAGCAGAAACAGCTCCAACAACTCCTCGCCCCACTATCACTGCTCTTCCACCAACCACTCTGTGCCTGGCCTTGCCTTAATGCCTTTCTTTTTCAGCTAGTACTAGTTGAAATAGAATGGCAAGATAAAAGCAAATCCTTTGAAGAAACCCATTAACGCCTCCTTTACTATGGCAGTTAATAGAGACATGTCCGCATTGAATGCTTCCTGTTTCTCTTACCACCCACATTATTATTTATTACACACACCTCCCTCTTTGATTTCCCAGTTTAACCCCTCCCTCGTCAGAGTCCCTGTAACTTAGTCCTCAACTTCATGCAATAACCAATAAGCATAAGGTGAAGTGCAAATAGCGCTCTTGCCAGTTGCCACTTTTGCATTTGAAGCAGAATGTTTTAGAAAAGTTGCGGGGTGCTTTGACTTCGAATACCCTTTTATGTACCCATAATCATATATTCCTGCTAGTGCGTTAAGATTTTTGTGAAAGAAGATAATCAGTTGTCTTTTCCTTTCTTTTCTTTTGTTTTTTTTCCTTTATTGAGAGGGTAACTTTCTTTTCTAGCTTCTTGATAAAGTATGTAAAGAAAACAATTTGATGGCAGAAAGTATGGTAACATCACTATTATCCTAATTTTTTTTTTTTTTACCATGGACTTAAACTGAAACTTAGTAGATAAGAGGAATTAATTTTCAAGTATTTAATACCATTAATTATCAGATACCCTAAGTCACTAGCAAATTTCGATGATTCTCTTCATAATTACGCATTAAAATGAACCAATAAACCAATACCAATACCAATACTCAATTGCACATCATGCATGTACTGGACCTGCGAATGTGTCCCCTGCTAAGTTAGCTGTCACCATTTGGAAAAGTGGTCAACTTAAATGATTTTTGCTTTTTGTAAGATAATAACCATATATTAAATGATAAGATTTGTAATCCATAATGAACTTTTTTAATAAAAATAAAAAATAAAATATATGGTTGATAAAGATAACAAATGAGGTTCCAAGGAATTCAGTTATTTGGACTTTTCGACGGATTGACCAATGAGGTTATCAATGCTAATTTCTTTTTAGGTTTGCATAGCTGCAATGAGAAATTGTTCTGACTGAGACTAAAAGTGACTATTAATTTCTTACTAGTTTGAAATTATTTTTAAAATTTTATGATTAAGTTATTTTTTAAAGCAAGAGACACGTCATTGGAATACATAACATGGACTTCATATGGACGCTAGCTAGAAATGATCGAAGACGCTTAAAGAGGGCTGAAGACTGAGTGAATACTCTAGCTGATCAAATTTCTATAGAGGTAAAATATAATCTTTTATTTTTGCATTAAAAAAAACTTTAAGATAAGTGGGGAATTAATGCCCTTTCTGAAAAGTTTATACCATGTGTCTTATATTTTTGTTTTCTTTGTTGCTGAGATGCTACGTTAACGTTGTCTTAATGTTTTCTTTGTGTCTTTATTACGACTCTACGAGTATACCATGTTGTATGACCAAATGTTTTTTTTCTTTGTTTCTCATGATATATATAATTAAATTAGTCCTATATACATGGATCCAATTCCAATGAAAAGTCTTTTAAAAAAATATATATATTTTGCCATCCTTTCTTCAAAGTCAGTCAGAAGATCGAGCTTGAGTGATTGAGTGTGAGTGAGAAGCTTCTGTTGGAAAATGGAATTGATGGTTTGGGTTTTACCCCATCTGTTTCCTCATTCCCAAAATTAGATTCCTTCCTTCATTTTATTTTTTTTATTGTTTCCATTATTACGATGTTGGTGGACATTACCCATTAGTATTACTCATTAAGTCATAGACTCATGCATGAAAATTGACAAGTAGCAAATTAATTGACATTTGTGAATATATATACAATAAATTTTTCACCTTTTGTGGTTGTATGTCATAAATGATTCGAACCACGATGGTTGATGTGTTGCATGGTGTTGGTCAGGAGTCAATAGCATATATGATTGTGGTCCACTGTGTCCTTTTGACTTCTTTCTAATTGATATGTTTTTGGTTTTTAGAGCGCAAAGTAACAAACACCACCCCTTTGGGCCTTAGCCCAACTTTCCTATATTAAGCTGGACTTGGATGTGGGTTTTTCTTAAATGTTAAATGCAAGCCTCATCTTAAATTATGGGCTACAACAACTCTTCAATTGCCCATGGGACGAAGGTAGATTGAAACATCATCTTCACCTAGAAAAAAAATAAATGTTTTTTACAAGAAATTAAGTCATTTACAAATTATTGGAAGTCTTTTTTTATTATTAATCTTTAATATATTTCTCCGTTTTCACATGTGAGTTGGTTTATGATATTATTAATTATCAGATAGGTTGTCTTCTTTGACCAGCAGGGAGTTTAATTTAGTTAGAGAAATGCTAATCAGATGTGAACGGTCTATCCCTAAGCAATTATTTTTAATCTGATATTTTTTAAAAATGAATTTTTGTATATGCATGCTGAATCTCCATGTTGTCTAGCTAGTTATTATAAGGTGAGGATGGTGACTTTCATTTGTTTAGGTCAATTAAGAGTGAAAATACAATGTAAACACAACACACGTGAAAGGCCCTGGATGATTCCATATTGCCATGTAACCATGGTAGTGACTAACCAACATATTTTAAAAAAATATGGTCAACATTCAAAATCACATAATCGAAATAAAAAAGACATAATCACAGATAAGCTAAAAAACAATACATGATGTTGGGTTAAACCCACACCATCGTTCTCAGTTATCCACGTAAACGCATTTTCTTTGTCTGCATATTGATAAGGTAAGGTAACTATAAAAAAAGGTTACATAATTTACACAGTTTGCAAAATATGCACGTATCTTAATTTTTAACGTTCCGTAGGTTTCTATTTTGGTTTAATTTCATGATATTCCCTCTTATAATTTCTGACAAATTTTTCATGGGTGAGTCGTGAGTGTAGGTGTGCCATTACAACAATGCAAATATTCATATTTAAAGCAGATGATATATGTATTAAAGTAAGAAACAATTTGCTTTCTTGCTTACGTTGAGGGGCAAAATAGTCAATGGTTATAATTCTGCCAAAAAAACGTGGGTTATCCTGACAGCTTATGGGCCTGTAGCCTGTATCTAAAAGCTTAAATAGAAAATTATTGTTGGTATTATTATTATTTTGTCAAATAAGTTTGTATTATATTGTTGGTTCTGGTTTCATACGTACAGAGTGGGCACATGCTGAGCCTATATAAGTTTATTAAGTTATTGCAATTTGCATGTTTCAAAAGAATTCCCAACACCTTTGAAACTGAAAGGCATCAATGGCCACCATACAACATATCCTTCAAGATTTTCAAGCAATGCCCTTTGCCAATGCCATCCCTGTTGCACTTGCACTGGGTGCTCTGTCTCTGCTCTTCCTGGATTACATCAAAGGATTCATCGTTACCAACTTTACTAAGGACAAGAAGAGTGCATTTGCCAAACTCCCTCCTGTGCCAGGTACTAATATTCTTCATCTAAAAGCTTCATAAATCTAACTTTTTAGTAGTGTACGAGCTCTTCTCAAGTAATATTTAGAACTCCTCGAGCAGTAATCAACGCAACAGGATTCGAATACTACTTAAGAGGTGTTTAAGCACTTCAGGGTCAAAGAGTTGGGAGGGTATTGGGTAACTTGGATTTGGGTGTGTGTGTACTGTGACTGTGCAGTGGTTCCTGGGCTTCCGGTGATAGGGAATGTGCTGCAACTGAGGGAGAAGAAGCCCTACAAGACCTTCACAAGGTGGGCTGAGACTTATGGGCCTATCTATTCTACCAGGGTTGGTGCTTGCACTATGGTCATTCTCAATTCTACCGATGTTGCCAAAGAGGTACCGCTTTTAACATTATTAACCAAAATAAATAAAGCCCACTTTGTTTCTTCTTTTTTATTATTATTGTAATTATTGCCTGTGCATGTATATATATAAACAACTTTCTACTGATCAAATGGTTGTTTCAGGCCCTGGTGACCAGATTTTCCTCCATCTCAAATAAAAAGTTATCCGACTCACTAATGCTTCTCAGTTTCAGTAAATGTATGGTTGCAATAAGCGACTACAATGATTTCTACAAGCTAATAAAGAGATATTTACTCACAAATGTTCTTGGAGTTAATGCTCAGGTTGATGAATGTTACAATTTTTGCTTTCACTTAATTTTGCATACTACTTAGTTTTTGTTGCTAATACTCACAAATAATATTCAGAAGCGACACCGAATTCACAGAGATATCATGAGAGAAAATGTTTCAAGCAAGTTACACGCCCATATAAAGAAATCTCCTCAAGAAGTTGTAGATTTCAGGGAGATATTTGAGTTTGAACTCTTCGGAGTTTCGTTGAAGCAAGTGAGTTTCTTAAACCTAATTTTAAGGACATCACAAATATGAAGAACATGGTACAAACTTGATTAATAACATAATTAATGGGATATATAATTATGAAATTCAGGCCTTTGGAAAGGACGTAGAAGAGTCCATGTATGTGGAGGAGCTCGGTACTAGATTGTCAAGAGAAGAGATGTTTAAGGTTCTAGTGCTTGACATAGAACAGGGTTCCGTTGACATGGATTGGAGAGATTTCTTCCCTTACCTCAAATGGATTCCCAATAAGAGCTTAGAGAAAAGAATTCAGGGATACTATTTTCGAAGGAAAGCAGTAATGAACGCCTTGATCGATCGCCAGAAGAAACGAATTGCTTCGGGAGAAGACATCAATTGTTATATCGACTACTTGCTTGCTCAGGCCAAAACGCTCACAATTGACCAAATAACTATGTTGGTTTGGGAGACAATTATTGAGACAACGCATACTACTTCCTCTACAACTGAATGGGCTCTGTATCATCTCGCTAGAGATCCCAAGCGACAGGTACTTGTATCAGTCATTACTTAAAATTTTTTTTGTTGGCTGATTTCTAAAGAGGTTTAGTGATTGTTTAACGTGGTATCAGAATCTTGTTTGCACAAAGTCTTGAGTTCGAATCTTACATCCCCTAATTATATTGTAGGATCTTCTGTATGAGGAAATCCAAAATCTTTGTGGATCGGACAAACTTAAGGTTACTGAGGAACACTTGTCCCAGCTGCCATACCTGACCAGTGTTTTCCATGAAACTTTAAGGATGCACAGTCCAGTTCCAACACTTCCTTTGAGATATGCAAATGAAGATACCCAGTTGGGAGGTTACTATATTCCTGCTGGAACACAGGTTTGATATGCTTGCTAGCTTAATTTCTCTTATAAATATATATGGTTACCAATTAATTAATATTTTAGTGAATAAATTGCTTTAATATGTGCAGATTGCTATTAATGTATACGGGTGTAACAATGACAAAAATCAATGGGAAAACCCTCAAGAATGGAAGCCTGAGAGGTTTTTGGACCCAAATAAATATGATGCAATGGATTTGTACAAGACCATGGCTTTTGGGGGTGGAAAGAGGGTATGTGCTGGTTCTCTTCAGGGACTGTTAATAGCATGCACAAGTATTGGTAGGTTAGTGCAAGAGTTTGAGTGGAAGCTGAGAGATGGAGAGGAAGAAAATGAAGACACTGTTGAGCTCATCACTCACAAACTCCACCCATTGCATGCTATCCTTAAGCCAAGAAGCTGGTCTACAAAACCATAGCTTAAACGTCATTTCTGGTGTCATCATCCCCATAAATTATTGTATATATACAATAAGAGTGGTCCTTTCACCTTTCCCAATCGGGCTGAACTTAGGATGGGGATTTTGTTAAATTTTAAATCATGTAAGCCTTTATCTTAGGTTATGGAAGCATGAATAATACCCAATATTTGGATTGGGCCAGCTACAGGTTGTTTCAATATTATGTTACGTTTATTCTTCCTTTTCAAAACTAATTTTAAAAAATTATGCACTTTAGTTTTAGTATTATGCATTTCCTTTATTTCTAATACCTCTCTTATCTTTTATCATCATTTCTCAATCTTTTTAATCTCTTTTAAATAAAGAGTAAAAGAAAATAACATCTACGAAAAGGTACATTAATCGAATTGTTGTTAACCTCTCTCATAAATTAAAAAATATCAAATAGCTCATAAGTACAAAAATTTAAACATAGCAAAATACGACAAATATAAACTATTGAATTGAAAGATTTAATAAATATTTTGCCTAAATTTAGAAATGTTTATTTATGTACACATTTCCCATGCTTCAAATGGAATATTTTTTATCATATTATTAATTTGCAATCTTTCACACAATAGAAGAAGATTTGGTTCCATAAGCGAGGAGGGGGCCAAGGCCCAACCGCCCAAAGAGGACAGTGTACCCGACAAACTCACACGGTCACACGTGACGTTACTTCTTTTGAAAAATGCGAAATCAAATATTCAAAAACAGAAAAGTAAAAGCCATAACTTTCTCTTGGTTACACGTAGGCATTACCAGTGTCTTCGAAGCAGGTAACGCCAAGCGCCACCTCACATGAATCTTCATCCGTTTGCGATTCCCTCAAAAAATCCCAAAGCCGCTTTTGTCACCATGCCTGGACAGTGACTACCCTTTAACTTTCGAGTCTGGATAATTAGCCAAGCACCAAAAGCCAAAAAGGGGATCACTCTGCATGCGCAACTCATAGAGCAATTAAGATTCAGGAGGTCCATTACAATTTACACACATACTCAGTGGGCATATTCGTTTCCTCACATACCTTACAAAGATGACGAATTTCTTCTTGTATTTTAGTGAAGTCTGTGCTATAATGCTTATCCTACCATTTCAGTAATTTTTGTACCTTCCTTTTTTTTAGTGTAGCCCATTTTTCCATACATTGTCTCTGTTATCTGTCTCAGAATATATGTTGTGTTGGGTCATTGCAATTAAGTTTCAGAAGAACTCAACACGCATTTTCCTTTTGATCTGACTTCTGGGAAAATCAATGGCCACCATACAACATACCCTTCAAGATTTGCAAGCTCTGCCCTTTGCTATCCCTGTTGTAGTGGGTGCTCTGTCTTTGCTGTTCTTGTATTTCATCAAAGGATTCATCTTTACCAACTTTACCAAGAAGAGTGAATATGCTACACTCCCTCCTGTGCCAGGTACTACTAATTTTTTGCCTTAATATTCATTCCCATTTTTTTCTTTTAATTTTTTTTGTCGTTGATTTTGGGAATTGGGTTGGTGTGTGTTTGCAGTGGTTCCTGGGTTGCCTTTGATTGGGAATTTGCTGCAACTGAAGGAGAAGAAGCCCTACAAGACCTTTACAAAGTGGGCGGAGACTTATGGGGCTATCTATTCCATTAGGACTGGTGCTTCCACCATGGTCGTTCTCAATTCCACCCATGTCGCCAAAGAGGTATCTTTCTTTTATTTTACTCATTTCTAGTGACCTCAGCCTTCTTTGGTTACTATCTAATCACAATGCACCATGTCTGCACGTCAGATAATCGAAGGGCACTTTTGTTATTTGTTGGGTAGCTCTAACTGAAGTTGGTTTCTGCCAAGGTGAATACAGTACTGAGTTACTTACCCTCTCAGTAAAAAAGGAAAAGAAAAATAGTGCGGGACTAGTTAATTTGGATTGCCACAGGCTACTGTTGAAATTGACCCAACATTGAAACTACTGAGTGGGGCAAATTTTGGCTGAGCTTTTAGGCCTTTCATTAAAGCTTTTGACCAGTTCAGTTGGGTCTTCTTCACTCTTCTTTGGTTTGGGGGTTCTGACTCTGGTCTTCGAATATTCAACGAAGATGTTTCATTTCTATACTAATAACAAAACTCTGGGGCTGAAATTGTATAAACCAAGAACTGTTTAAATGAAAATAAAATATCTCTAAGTATCCACTTTCGTTTTTAAATACAAGGATTATTAATTTAATTAGAGCTAAAGTTCAGCACAGGAGACAAAGGGTTGCACACTGCCTTGGTCTTATGACCTTGTCTGTACATTGTATTTGGGTTTCCCCTTCTTTGGTTAATTAAATGACCGAAAAAAAAAGGAAAAAAAAAACTCTTTGAGGATGATCTCAAGTTGAAATGTTGGAAATTTAAGTTAGCAGAGGGGCTGGTTGTCTCACGCTTTGATCTTTTGAAACTCTTTATGTAGACCAGTAACCAATCAGTTCTTCACTATAAAAATTGAGTTCTCTGTGTGTGTTAGTGAGTTATTGGCAACTACATGGACAATTAAGAGTCCAATAATCATTGTGCTAAAAATGAAAAGTTATGTTGCTCAATTATCCAATATGTTCATTCTTAGTTTAATAAAATATGGGGTTGGTTTCAGCTTTCGTATTATTTTCTTTTTGGCATGAAGGAAAGGAGGTTTGTATATATGGTCACAGCTTTCTTCTTTAATGATTGTTTCAGGCCATGGTGACCAGATATTCCTCCATCTCAACAAGAAAGCTATCAAAGGCCTTGAAGATTCTCACTTCCGATAAATGTATGGTTGCAACAAGTGACTACAACGATTTTCACAAGATGATAAAACGATACATACTCACAAATGTTTTGGGAGCTAATGCTCAGGTTGGTTGTTGCAGTTTTTGTTCTCACTTAATTTTTTGAATACCATTTTTGTTGCCATATTATAATAGATCTTTTTATAACTCTATTTTAATATTCAGAAGCGACACCGAAGCCATAGAGATACCATGAGAGAAAATGTTTCAAGCCGTTTGCATGCTCATGTAAAGAACTCTCCTCAAGAAGCTGTAAATTTCAGAAGAATATTTGAGTCTGAACTCTTTGGAATTTCGTTAAAGCAAGTGAGTTTCTTCGTTTTGTTTGAAAGATTATTTTGTAATCTTTGTTATACTCCAGCTGGACATTGCAAATAGGAAATGATGTATATAGTATATACTAACATAATGTGATATACAGGCCCTTGGAAAGAACGTGGAAGACTCCATTTATGTGGAGGAGCTTGGTTCTACATTGTCAAGAGATGAGATCTTTAAGGTTCTAGTGCTTGATATAATGGAAGGGGCAATTGACGTTGATTGGAGAGATTTCTTCCCTTACCTGAGATGGATTCCCAATAAGAGCTTAGAAATGAAAATTCAGGGGCTCTATATCCGCAGGAAAGCAGTTATGAATGCCCTGATTGAGGAGCAGAAGAAGCGAATTGCTTCAGGAGAGGTACTCTTATTCTTTCTTTCAAATGCATATTCCGATCTCTTGGAAACTTATTAGTAGTTGTTTCTGTAACTTGGTTTGGTTGGGGTATTAAACAGGAAATGAATTGTTATATCGACTACTTGCTTGCTGAAGGGAAAACACTTACAATGGATCAAATAACTATGTTGCTTTGGGAGACCATTATTGAGACAGCAGATACTACATTGGTAACAACAGAATGGGCTATGTATGAACTTGCTAAAGATGCAAACCGGCAGGTTGTTTCAGTCATTAATTTTTCCAGTTCCTATATGCATCTTTTTATTTCTAACTCATATTATAGTTGTCACTTTTGTGTAACAGAATCGTCTGTATCAAGAAATCCAAAATGTATGTGGATCTGACAAGGTTACTGAGGAACACTTGTCCCAGCTGCCATACCTGACTGCTGTTTTCCATGAATCTTTAAGGAAACACAGTCCGGCTCCAATAGTTCCTTTAAGATATGCACATGAAGATACCCAGTTAGGAGGTTACTATATTCCTGCTGGCACAGAGGTTGATAAGTGTTTTCATGAGATTTGATCCTCTTCTCATCTTTTCTTTTATAAATATTGTGACCAATCCTTTAGCAAATTTCATTGTGCAGATTGCTATTAATATATACGGGTGTAACATGGACAAGAATCAATGGGAAAGCCCTGAACAATGGAAGCCAGAAAGATTTTTGAACGCGAAATATGATCCAATGGATTTGTACAAGACCATGGCTTTTGGAGCTGGAAAGAGGGTATGTGCTGGTTCTCTTCAAGCAATGTTAATAGGATGCACGAGCATTGGTAGGTTGGTGCAGAAGTTTGAGTGGAAACTGAGCGATGGAGAGGAAGAAGATGTAGACACTGTTGGGCTCACCACTCGCAAACTCCATCCATTGCATGCAATCCTCAAGCCAAGAAATTAGTGTTACAAAATAAAAGCCTCAAACATAGTTTCTGTTCCATCTCCATAAATTGCTGTTTGGGGCTCAAGCTTTGCCCAGTATTTTGATTTTTTTGTTTAAGGTGATTGTGGGCTTTATCAACCCGTCTGGACTAAACTCGTTATATGTGAACAAAAACTTCTCTTATCAGTCATGGTTGAATGATACCAGCATTTAAAGATAAAAAAAAAAAAAATAAAGTCTTAATTTTTATAGAAAAAAAAGAAAGAAGGGATGCCTGTCTTGAAGACTTGAAGTCCTTTTGGCCGAAAAAAAAGAAGAAGACTTGAAGTCCTTAAACAGTTAAACTAGTGAAATTTCAAAGAATAAGTAGGGTAATTGGAAATTCACCAAATACGAATAATACACAATAATAAACTAGTAGCCTAGTAGGTAAAAAAGAATAGCTTGTGTTGTCTCATTGTGTTGTTTTATTAGAAAGTTGTGGTAATTAATTATTCTCTGGGTCACCTTAATTAATGGTACCTGCGTGTTGCTATATGCAAAATTGGAAACTGTGGCGGTGGTGTAATGGTCGGTTCTGTATGAACCCACGACAGAGAAAAAAACCCAATTAGTCAAACCGCCCAACCTGCACCTGTGGGATGTTTTTTCTTTTCCTTTAACATTTATGTTGTCTGGGTATACCTGCAATTCATTCAGTACCAGACAGTAGAAGTTGTGATTTTTAAACTCGGTTAGAAACTAAATACACGTTTCTGTGGATTTAGAGAACGTCCATAAAAAATAGAAGGGACTAATTTGTAAGCGATTAATTAATCCAAAGTTGAAAATTGAAAATAGAAAAAAGCATGGAGTAGGTTTTTATTAGGAGGGGGATAAATTGGATAAGGTCGGTCCATGATGGTCATTGATGGCTATTGTTGTATTGTCCGTAAGAGAATTGTGATTGTGTTGTGTGGTGAGTGGTGTAGGTGTAAACCAGTGAGCAGTGAGGGCTTGAGCAGTAGTCAAGACTCAAAAACTATAAACTGGTTTTCAAATCTGACAGTGACAGAGGAAAGAGACTTGGTGGGGCCCTCGCTCAGCTTCCCAACTCAGACCGACAAAGACATCTTAACCTTGGCTCGCGTGCTCAACCTGCACAGTGCACAGGGGCTCATACACATACACCAGCAAGTAACCAGTACTACGGCGTCGTTGAGTTCGGATTGAGTGCACATAGAGTACGACGAGTCGTACGTAGATTAACTAGTTAAGGTCAAAAGATTATGATTAAGAGACGTAGTACGTAATCGTATAGAATTGAATTATGAAGGTAGGGAAGCGAGAAATCCGGCACAGGCGAAACCAAGACTGAAGAGAGAATCTTTTGAGGAGTGGATGGATGCAGTGTTTGCAGAAGAGTAGGCATAGACATAGAGTAGACTAGACCGTTGGACTTAGACCATATATTGGGACTAGACATTTCGACTAGACCATTGGACCAGACCAGTGGACTAGACTCGAGCGCAGGCAAACCTAATAATTGCTTCCCACGTTGCCCGACACTCATCATATTGTCGCTCCTCTTCTATCTGACGGTTACTCCATTTTTTTGTTTTACCTATTCTTTTGCATTTCATTATTATCTCTCTCCCAAGAAAAATGTTAATTCCAACGTTTCTTGCACACATCCCCATATAAGGTTTTTGCTAATTAAATATTTGTTATACGATCCTCTACTCTACCTCAATCCATGGAAACATAACACATTAATTACTATATGCATCACTAAAAAAATATTGCATGTGATGAGTCATTTCTGCTAGAAATCAAGTGAATCATACTTAATTAATTATAGAGCTTAAGCTCATTAAGCTGATTCGTGATTCCATGAAGTTGAGTAGAATTTACTTCAATGCTTCCTCATACGCCAGCTTCCCTCCCAAAACGCACAAACAAACATTGTCACACTTCCTGTCATCATTTCGCAATACCAGACTGATATTATGTTACAAACTACAAACAAAAAAGAAAAAGAAAAAGAAATTATAGCTAATGTAATACAAATAGTTGAGATTAGAATGAGAATAATATGAGTAAAAAGAGTAATTGAGCTGATCAGAAAAAAAGAAAAAGAAAATTGAGCTGAGCCACGCGTCGCGCCATCTTCTACATCGTACATAACTCACCACCATTAAAACCCTTAATCACATTTGCTGGTCAATAAAAAGCTGTCACCACTCCCAAAACATCACCCCCAAGTGCAACTATCACTCCCTCTCTCTCTCTCTTACAAACACACAAACACACTCAAATCTTCCATATCTTCATTCTGCACCAGTTTGTCTCCTTATTCCTGGTCTCTGAACCCCAAATGCCAAAAAGCCCACAACAACACAACGACGACACAAACGACATCAACCACGATGCCGTCTGAATCTGGCGAAAGGGGACCGACTCGGGTCCAGCAGAGCATGGGTCACCCGCCACCACCCCTCACCGACCCGCTCCCCTGCCCGCGCTGCCACTCCTCCAACACCAAGTTCTGCTACTACAACAACTACAACCTCTCTCAGCCCCGCCACTTTTGCAAGGCCTGCCGCCGCTACTGGACTCAAGGTGGGACCCTCCGCGACGTCCCCGTCGGTGGCGGCTCCCGCAAGAACTCCAAGCGCCGCTCTCGCTCTTCTTCCTCCAACTCCTCTACCTCTTGCTCGCCTTCCTCTTCTTCGCTCACCCAAGAGACGGTAATACCCTCCACACCCATTTCCCTATTCGCCAACCCCGAGGCGCCCTCAGACGAGAACAACATGGTTGGGAATACTGGAGGATATACCTCGCTGTTGAACTCTCAGCTAGCGCCCGGCTTCCTGGCGCTGGGTGGCGGGTACGGGTCGGGTCCTGCACATGGGTTTGAGGAAATTGGCCTTGGCCCGCTTGGCTATGGCGGCAGAGGGGTTTGGCCTTTTCCTGAGGTCGGTGATTTTGGAAGTGTGAACAATGGTGCCGCTTCTGGGTGCAACACGTGGCAGATGATGACGGGTGCTGAGGGTGGATTGGTCGATGGGGATTGCTTTGCTTGGCCGGAGCTTGAGATTTCCATGGCAGGCAAAGGTTCGAAGTAGTGAATGTAATTTTCTTTTTGTCCTTAGCTTTAATATGCTTTTGGCGGTGGTATACTCGCATGGGTTTCTTAGACATTCTCAGATGTCTTTTTGTTTTCGGGTCTCAGTTTCACTCAGCGGTGGTGGTGGGTATAGGTACTATATTATAGGTTACAAAAGGGTAGTTACTTGCTTCTTCTGTGTCTGTCTTAGGGTTTTCTTTTTCTTCGGGCTTTGTAAATCTTTGGGGACTTGCTGTCTGTTTGTCTTGGGCAGATCGAAATGCAAGAAAATGGACAAAATCGCTTCTTTTGGGTAATATTAATTGCATTTACTTTGCATGCATGATTAGTTTCTTTCAATTTTCTCTCTTTTGTAATGAATTTCCATGCATGGAATTTGTTCTTGTTAATTTCTTTGTTAACTTGGATCTCACTAACTTCATCTAACTAATTGGGTGTGATTGAAATTCGGGTTTAGACCAATAAAAAAGAAATTTGGGTATGAACTAAATATCTGGGTTCTAGTTGATCTGTTTGTCGAGAAAATGAATATATACATCATTCAGAATCCAATTTCATTTCCATTGGATATCCCATTCTTGGATCCAAAGTTTATTTATTTATTTTCTACCAAAGCGCACATTGGCACATGAGTACCGATGATGTATCGAGTCCCACATAATTAACATGGGTACGTTGATGAAAATTAATTTAAAATTATGTGCCGCGAAGCAAAACATGACCCGACACTTTAAAAGGTATTAAGTATCCACACTAGTGTTTTAGACAGCATGCTCAATTACTTAAGAAATGGACAGCTACAAGTTAAATAAAGGGCTTTAATTAATTAATTAATTTGATTAATGGGGCACCGAAATATGGTTTAAAGTTGATAGGGCGAGCTACCTCAGTTTAAGGTTTTATGACTTAATAATCTTCTTTTATTTGGAGTTGAATATAATATGGTTTAATTCGTTGTCGTAATAAAATGGGAGATTATATGAACTAGCTAGATGCCACCGACCATGTTGGAACCAGCCAATTGATGCATGGTTCATTTCATTTTGATGATCATTTAAGGTCGTCTATGCATGCATCGGCTGCAGAATGCTGAACGATAAAATTTGATTAAATCCGTAATACAAGTTACAAACTTACAACCCATCCCGCTCATGGTTTTTGACTTTATTAATTTCCTTGCTTTTCAATCTCAAAAACGTTTTTTATATATATATTTTTTCTGGTTTTCGTATTCAAATGATCCGATTGGCCATTTGTTTTATTATTAATCTAGTGGCGGAACATGCATAACATAAAGGTGCAGTGGAACAATTATGTTGCGCATAACGTGAATTGTGCCTATAATCAATCGCAATTGAGAGCAGCAATAGCGGCAGCTTGGATTTAATCCATAATCCGTGCATGCATGCCCAGATGCAACAACTGATGGAATAAATAATTATAAACTTGTGGTACCGGGCACTACCCTGTTGAGAATTTGAGATCATATAACATATATACTTGGTGTCAGGTGGAGTCATCATTCTTGTAAGGATATTTGTCAGCCCCACCCCACCAAACACGCATTAATCTCCCATCTTTATGAATTTGCCTATTCCAAATAAGTGCATGTGAAGCAAACCTCCTCATTTTCCTCCAAGCATCCATTATCATTGCAATCCCACTCCTCAATCCTCATTACCATCATTTCAAATGCATCAATAATATCCAACATTAATATTCTAATTAGAATTAACATATAAATAAGACTAAAGGCTTGGTCTATATCATTTAGAAGCCACCAAGATAAGTGTTACATTAACTTGCAACCATTTGGATTTGGTGTTTGATAGGGCTATCTTGGGCTTTGAATTTTGATTCATGTATATTTAAATCAACCATTTGGAAAGTCGATGACAATAACTATAAAAATACGTACTTGTAGTTTAAATTTTTCTACCTAGGGAAGGGGCTTGGGACGAATCCCATTGTTAGGTAGGTTAGGCGCCTTCATATTGATACAGAAAGGAGACTGGGTCCAATCCAAATTATTGTGATCCTTAAGCAATGAGACTGGGTCCAACCACCAAATTATAGTGCTCCCTAATCAACGAGATTGGGTCCAACCCAAATTATAGTGGTCCCAAATCAAATGAGACTGGGTCCAACCCAAATTTAGTGATCCAAATATTTCTTATTGCACAATAGCCAGGGACCAAAACAGCTCACGTAGAACCCCTATTTAAGTATTTATTACAGAACCTTTGGAGAAAGTTGAGAAACTACATACCATACCACAATTACCATTACACCATTTAACTATCTATATGTCGGAAAGAAAAAACAGATATATATGTACGTACAAGACAAGACGTAATAAAATTGCAGCAAAGCAAAAATGTTTATAAGATTCTAACACATTTTGCAGAAATCTAAGGCAGGGTCATTAAAACATCAAGTAGGTGGCTTGAAGAACTTCAATTTAAGTCCACTGTTCACCATACTCCACACGCCTCCAATTGAAAAGGCCAAACTAAAGGCAATCCCCAACCAACCCAATATCCAATTAAAGTACCAGTTGAAGCTGTACTTTGTGGGCTTTTTTATGAGAACCCACATGAAGCAAGGGTAGGCAAATGTGACTGGGAGGGTGAGTCCTCCTAATAGCCCTGCAAGACTGGAGAGGAAGGGGAGTGCCACCCCTATGAAGAAGTTGACGAATCCATAGAAAACTCGAAAACCAGACCGGACCCAAATGGAACAGGGACGGTTGGTACGACTAGTGTAACCAGCTTCGAAACTGTCAAATACGGGCATTGAATATATCTGGAAGCTGCTCAAACAATTGAACACAACTAGTAGGAAAGTCATTGCAAGGAGTCCTCTCGGGATGTCCTGGCTGTGGAATGCGTACAATGCGTTGAGAATCCCTCCAGAAGGCATCTGGTGAAAAACAGAACATTCAATATAATCAGCAAGACTGCAATATGCAACAATTCAGAAAAGCAGATGACATGGTTGATATTAACAAGGTTGGTAAACTTACAAGGTTTCCATAAGCCCAGAAGCCTCCAATTGCAACAGGGAACAAACACAAGGCAATGAAGAAATAAGCAACCTTGGCTCCTTTCCACATGGGTACATGAGCTGGGTGCTTAAAGGTTGATGGCATTGTTGCCTAAAGGAAGGTTAAAATAAAAGTCTATTAGATAAGAAAAGTGCAAATTCCCAACTGAAATAATTATTGAAGCTATCACTTTTGGACTCACAGAGTGCATACCTGAATCTCTAGAACCAAATTGTGCCCCCTGAATGCAAAGGCTATGATACCAAGTGCATTCAAGGCTGCAAAGACAGAAGCAGAAAAAGATGGCAGTGAAATGGGTTCATAAGAAATGGAGGGTGGCCTTTGTTGGCTTACAGAGAGGACCCAAACCATTGTGGAGTAAGTTATGGCTGTCACAGCCCCTACAAGTGAAAGTCCTGCAATCGAATTGAGGTTTGGGAGCTGAGATAGAACGATGCAGAGTGAAGTGAATACTAGATACCACTCTACTGTTGTTAGGGGATTTGATGAACAGAGTGGCCCACAAACTATCTGGAAGAATAGTTTCATGGTCTCCCCTCCTATGAGAATTAAAGCGGTTGCAGTTCCTGCTGATAGATAGACAGTTGGGAAGAGAGCAAGCCAAACCCCTAATCTTTCTCCTGCAAAACGAAATAAAAGTATATACCATAAAAGAATGAATACCACACAATCCACTCCAAGCTATTTCATAAAGATCAAGCTGAAGGCATCACCATGCTCTTTATTCATAAATTCTTACAAAAATGGAGTAAACTGAGAGTAGTTGTAGCAATTGTACGAGTGTGACACCTACTACACATTATATCATTATGTGAGAAAACAAAGAGCCATGTGGTTGTTGGTAAATAAATAATAAGGCCTCTTACCAAAGGCAGCTTGCGCAAGCTCCACATATCTGTTGTACCTCTTTCCAGGAACTGCTTCGTGTAGCTGAACTAGAATCCACAATGTGTAAAGTTGCCAGAAGTAGGCTATGGTTAAGGAAAGTGTTCCCCAACTCCTGTGGACATAATCAAAAACCAGAACGAAGTCAATCATTAATTCAAGTCCTGGAAAACCATTTCCAGGAAATACCTGTAGCAGATTGAATGAATTCATTGACATTACAAAAAAAACTTACAAAGGCAAAAATAAACAGAATTGAAGGAAAGCAAAGTACTATCAGAGGATGCTCAAAATGTTACTTTAGCACAGAGCTTCGAAGTTACTTTCTTTTAATTGGCTACAATTTGAGATTTTCAGTCATGAAAATGAACAAGGGATACTCATACTATAAGTCAATAACCGAAGTGTATATAAAGGTTCCTCTGTCAATCCCTTAAAAGAATGACAGAATTATAAGTGGCCCCAGTAAAGGGAATGTGAAGTGTGTGTATATATATATATCTATTTTCTAGAATCTTTGAAGTTGTGGAAAAGCAAAAGATAGTGTGTATATATATATATATATATATCCATTTTCTAGAATCTTTGAAGTTGTGGAAAAGCAAAAGATAAAGGGAACGAAATGACTTTTCACAAGGATGTTCTGTATGTCTTTAAATCAAACTTAAGATACATCTTTAATAAATGAACTGACTTTACCCAGTAGTAGACCCACAAGCCATAAACTTTAGTCAAATTCCCCTCACCCCCATGTGAGTAACAGATAGAAAAACATTAATTAAACGTAAAAAATATTTCAAGAGTGACCCAGGTCCAGGAAGCAGAAAAGGCCAAGAAGAAAAATTTCAAAGCTGGATAATTGGCTAAATTAAAACGGAAAAAGAAGAGAACTTTAAATGAAAACTGGCCGGGTAACCCATAAATGCAAAATTTATAGTAAGATCTGATTCAAAATGCAGACCCAGAAATTAATAATGAAACTTGAACTAAGAAGAAAAATTAATTAATGTGTGAAATAGCCAAATAGGTAATTAATTAGAGTTGTGAGTAGGAATAATTACCAGCCAAGAAAAGAGAAGGCAACGGGAAGAACCAAGGCCTGGAAGCCAACACCAGCATTAAGGTTATGAAACGCAGCGTAGTGGGCATTCCCATTGCGAGACTCGGTGATGGGAAGCCAAGCGTCCTGGGGGTTAAGCTTGGTGAGGTGACCCACCTCCTCCAAGTAGCTCTTCATGTTGATGAGCACCCTCTTCATTGGGGTCCCAATGGGGCTCAAGAACCGAGGAGATATGAACGACGTCGGAGTCCAGGCCGACGAGGACTTGGCCTCCTTGGAGGGAGGACGAGGGGACCTCTGGCCCGACGGCGTCTGTATCTCCGGCGTGGAGACACCGCGCGGGGTCGCCGGAATGGATATGAGCTCCGTCTCAGGCCTCTCGTCCATTGTTAAAGTATTAGAACATACAGAGAGTGTGAGAGTGTGAGAGTGTGAGTGAGTGAGTGAGTGAGTGAGAGTACTTGCGTGGGTTTATAGTGTGGACGAGTTGTCCTTGTTTTGTAACTTTTTCTTTGTTCTCTGTTTTTGCTTTCAGTGTGAGTGTCGGAGGGGGTCAGTCATCAGCCCAAGCGTGGGGCCTTTGAGTGAGTGAGTGACTGCTGAGTTGAAATGGTTGATACGACGATAAGGATGTGAGTTTAAAGCATAAAAGTTGTGCATTTATTGCTCGCTTCTGATTTCCTACATGCTGCTGCTGCTGGACTACCCTGAGCGTGAGGGTTCGGGCGGTGCTGATGATGCTCCAACCCCAACCTTCAAGTCTCCAACACTGTCTTAGTCACTGCTTGGTTTTCATTCAGGGCTGTAGATAAGGTCAAAAGACTCAATGAATCGCAGGGTTGATCAACATCATTTTATATGATTTGAGATATATATGGGTCCAATCCCTTAACCCATCGGGTTGTGTAGGTCTTCTAGCTATCTCCCTAATTTTCGTTTTTTTTTTCTTTAGGGTGGATGGGGCGTTGGATGATAAATTATTGTGTGAATACCACGAGATATGTTGATATGAATAAATATAACATGCTAATTCATTTTTTTTATTTGTTATTAATCCATATCTTGATTAATTAAACAAATGAAATTAAAATTAATTAATATATAATACAAAAACAAAATAATACAACACAAATATGATATGAGTCTATGACAAGACCCATTGCCAACCCCATAATTAATATAGGGAGTAGGGGCGCGTAGGAAATGAATTGACCAGTGTTCTATGTTGGCGTGTGGACAAACGTTTTGAGTTATTTACACTCGCAAGTTACAAGTCATAGGCAAGTAAGCGTGACTGTTGACTGATGCTCCTTTTTCCAAGAGGAATGCTAGCCACAGTCGACCAAAGTCGAGTGTGGCCAAAACTCGCTTACACGTGGCATTTTTCTCTTTTTTCTCACTTCTCTCTCTTCCCAATTTTTTCTTTTTTTTCTCTCATTTCTCTCTCCTCTCCCTGTGACTTTTTTCCTCTTTCTCTCCTCATTTCTGAAATTTCTCCTCTCTCATAACACTCTTTCTCTCTCCTGGACCACTCTCACTCTCCCTCGCTGCAATTTTCTTCGCCGGCATGTGTGCGGGTCCGGCCATGGATGGCGACAAGAGGACCACCTATGAGTTCCTCTCTCTTCCCTCTTCATCCCTGTGAGCTCGGAACACCCAAAACCCGAGCCTAGAAATGCAGACCCAATCGGAGCCCCGACTTTGATTCTGATCCCGGCCTTGTCGCGACTTCCCACAAGTTGGGTTTTGTTCCGCAAGTGACGGTGAGTCTTCCCTTGGGTTCCGATTGCCGAGCAAACCACCACAATCAGAAATGAGGAGAGAAAGAGAGAAGAAAGAGAAAGAAGAGAAAGAGAAAAAAAGTCACAGGGAGAGGAGAGAGAAATGAGAGAAAAGAAAGAAAAATTGGGAGAAGAGAGAAAAGTGAGAAAAAAGAGAAAAATGCCACGTGTAAGCGAGTTTTGGCTACACTCGACTTTGGTCGACTGTGGCTAGCATTCCTCAAGTATAATTCGTATTGCAAGTTAGTATCTTAGTTAAATTTTCAATTTTTTAATATTTCAACTTCATTTTTTAACAAATACATATCTTTGTTAGTTATTTTCTAGTACTTTACTCTTCTAACGAAAAAAAAACATTTTCTCTCTTTCTCTTTGATTTTTTTTTTAATGTTTTCTGGTTATGACTAAAAATATGGATTGAAATTGAAGTGTTCGTGGAGAATTCGGTGAAATTATGGAAGGTGATTTGCGATAGGCCTAAGTTAAGCGTGACTGTTGACTGATGCTCCTTTTTCCAATAGCTACTTATTATAATATTATATTTGGGAATGGGCCCAATTGGGTTGGGGGACACTGTTTTCAGTTTTTTACAGATCGATGACCTACGTAGAATAATTACTTTAACCACGAACAAATAAAAATTGAACTCTTGTTTTCTTGAAATTGTGATACAAAAACTTTGTGAAATTATTAACCGGTGTAATTAATGAACAAATAAACAAGCAAAAACAAAACAAAAGCCTTTTTCATTTCAAATCCAATTTTAAAAGTAAAAAAATTATTATACCGTAACTGTATATAAAATTTAGTGCGTAAGGCGAGCGTTAGGGAACGCATGAGGTGAGATGGGTCCCACAGTCCATGGATTTGGGGCGGTTACTTTGACCCGACACAACCCACATGTTACCCGTCTCGCGTTCGCTGCTAGTGCGATCTGCCTGCTGCCTGCGATTATTATTTTTGTTTTTACTCATTTTTACTCCTAAATGCTAACAACAAACAACGTTGGCTTTGGAGCCTCCATCGGACTCAAAATAAAACTATTTGATTTGCTGTCACGCACTGAAAATAATAACTGATTATAGCTAGAAACGCATGCAATGCAAACTCAACAAGCATGCGTATACTGATCACTCTCTCTATTATCACATTTGGATTCAAATTATTTGGTTTACACAGTTGTGTCTCCTGCAATGATTTCTATTAATTTACTTACTATATATGAAAAAGCTTGTAAGACAGAGAATTAATGGTAATGGGCCACAAAGTTTCTTTTCTTTTTCTCCAGCCGAAAGCATAAACATTGTGTGGTTAGCCGTCAACTTTTTCTTTTGGTTGTTATAATGGATAACTTAAAATTGACTGCAAAAATGGTAAGCTTTTCTTTCCAGTGTTGGTGATGGGCCAACCACTCAGCCCAACCTGTGCAACCCAAGTTGGAAAAAAATACAATAGAACTAGGACAACCTACTCCCAAGAATGAGGTCCATTTATATGAATGTAAAGGAATAAGGATGTTAAAATTGAAGTAGCAATTAGTTTCTTGGGTTGAGGATTGCATGCATTGGATGGAGTTTGTGAGTGGCGAAGACAGCAGTATCCACATTTTCTTCCTTTCCATCTCTTAGCCTCCACTCAAACTCCTGCACCAACCTACCAACACTGGTGCTTACTATTGACATTGCCTGAAGAGGACCAGCACAAGCCCTCTTCCCAGCTCCAAATGCCATGGTCTTGTACAAATCCACTGGATTATTTTCTCGCGATCCAAAAACCTCTCAGGCTTCCATTGTTGGGGGCTTTCCCATTGATTCTTATCCATGTTCACCCCTATATATTAATAGCAATCTGGGTTCCAGCAGGAATGTAGTAACCTCCTAATTGTGTATCTTCATGTACATGTCTCAGAGGAATTATTGAAGCTGGACTGTGCTTCCTTAAGGTTTGGTGGAAAACACCATTCAAAAATGGTAGTTGGGACAAGTGTTCATTTCATTTCAAATGTGTTATTTGGAAGCCATCTGAGGTAGGGGAAGAAATCTCTCCAATCAACTTCAATCGAACCCTCCATCATGTCGAGCACTAGAACCTTAAAGATCTCATCTCTTGACAATGTACAACCAAGCTCCTCCACATAAATGGAGTAGTACCTTCTTAATTCCTACGGCCTCCATATATTATAATTGTAAATTTAGTCGATCAAGTCCAAGGAATAACAAAAGAATATAAAAATTTTCAATCAAATGAAAAAGCGTACTCACTTGCTTCAGCGAAAGTCCAAAGAGTTCAGACTCAAATATTTTCTTGAAATTTACAGCTTCATGAGGAAAGTTCTTTACATGATCATGCAATCGGCTTAAAACATTTTCTCTAAGAGTATCTCTGTTATTTCGATGTCGCTCCTGCATGCATAAAATTAATTAAATGAGAGTTATAATGATCATGATCATCAGGAGACATGGAACCACTGTATAATGATCAATGATCATCAAGATGTTAGGATCGATTAGATAGAATGGGAAAAACACAAACTCAAACCAATAAAGAAATAGGCAAGAGAAAAAAATGTAAATAAGGACACCAAAGATTTAACGTGGTTCGACAGTGTGCCTACGTCCACGGGCAGCGATATTAGAATAACTCCACTATATCAAATAATGGGTACAGCGGAAAGATCTTACCAAGTCTAAGAACAAGACTTGATGAACACCTAGAGAGTACAAGAGGAATCACCACTTCTTCAAGCTATGAACACCTTGAAGGAAACACCAAAAGAAATACTTCACTTCTCTCACACTCTCTCTTTCTCTATACTCTCACTCCTCACTTTGAGTGGTAGTCGGAATGCAATTAGCTTGATTGCTTCAATTGCTTCATGTTAAATGCCAAGCCTCATCCTCCTTTTATAGCCATGGATGGATCCTTCTAGCAACTTGGAGAAAAGTCCACCAACTCTTGGATAACTTGGAGAATTGATTAGTCTCTAGATATTTCCACAAGTTTCTAGCTACTAGGAGAATTGATTAGTCTCTAGATATTTCCACAAGTTTCTAGCTTGCACCAATATTCAACATTTGTGGAGTTCTCTAGATAATTCCACCAACTTAAGAATGGGGAGTATTCTACAAGCTTCTATAGAACATGGGCTGGATATTTAATTAGCCCAACACAAGAGACAACACCTCAATGAAAAAGAGGATACATATTTATGAATGAAATTAAATTTAGGCATAGAATTACAAGTGTACCTGGCACGGGAGGGAGTTTGGCATATGATCCCTTGTTCTTCTTGGTAAAGATGAATATTCTTTTGATGAAATATAGCACATACAGCAAGGAAAGAGCACCAAGTGCAACAGAGGTGGCAATGGCAAAGGGCATTGCTGCTTGAAATTCGTGAAGGATAATTTCTATAGCCATTGATAGACCATTTGAATGTGTTTATATATTTATAGTGACAACTTAAAAGATGCAGGCAATGGGTATCGAAATGATTCAGATTCGATGAGTTGGTTATCGAGATACCGTCCAATTTTCTATTTTGGTCGGCTTTAAACCACTCATTAAATATCAGGAGAGAGGAGTACCCTTGTCGTGTTATACTGTTATTGATGCTGCACACGCCCAAGTGTTGATATATATATTTGTCTTAAATTTATAAACTAAAAAAAATGGTAATATGCATCCAAAAATAATTGTATACCATGCAAATTAACATTCTGGGATTTAATTGAGTAGCCGTCAACCTTTTTGATCTGTTGTCTCTAATTACAAGTTCATACAAGTTTATACTATAAACAGAGGTACTTCTTCGGTAATGTTGGTTTGTCCAGGTGGGCTGAGAAAGCCCACAATCATCTTAAGCGAACAATTTATGGGCCGCGTTGATCAAAAGAAAGGATGTTTGAGAGGTTGCCTTTTCCACTGCATGCTCTAATTCATTTCTTGGCTTCATGATTGCATGCATTGGATGCAGTTTGTGAGCGGCTAAGGTCTACTTTTCTTATTTCTACTTGTTTCATTCATAATTGTGTGATATTATTAATCTCTCCTTCAAGAAGAAAATTTGAAAAAACTAGCTTTTATCCAATCGACAAAGCCCAAAGCTTTCAAATTGGACCTACACTTTGATCTCGCCGGATTTAGGTAGATCTTATAATGAAAATCGTTTGATGAAGAAATTTACCGTTGGTGAACTTATTCTTCACTTATATTGATCCATGATCTTGAAACATTAAAGAATTAGTAGACTACAAAAGTGCCCATGAGCGCAATACATAAATTAAATATACAATCATTTGTGCTAATTTAACAGTTTAAATCATAATGAAAAATGTCACCAAATTAGTGAATTAATAAAAACGAAAAAAAGATCATGAAGCAATATAAAATTTTCTAAATAATAAGTGGATCATTGATACAATTTACTCACACGGTGTCTATTATATTAATTGGTGGGTGTTGCCTCAAAACAGCGGCACCAAACATTTAATAAACAAATAATATCGTCATTTGGCGATACTACACAGAGAATTCAACAACAACTAAAATAATTCATCTACATTCTTTCACCCTATATTCAAAAAATAATTTGCCAATGCAGTCCCACCACCCTCAACAATCCCATTTTCACTTATCTTTTTATCAATCTTTGAATCGTTATTATAATTACGGCCTTTATAGGGTAAAATATCAGTAAGAAATTATAGACTAATAATTAGTTGTTCTGTTATTAATATAATATGTCATTTTCTTTCTCTTTAGTCTTTACACACGTTTCTTAAAAAATGTGTGACGCAACTTTTGGAAATATAGATTACGTGAAATATGAATTTCTTTCACTCAATATTATGGTCGTTTAAGAATGACGGTCAACATAATATAAAATATTGACATTCATATTATACTTTTGTTTTTTTAATGATGTATTCATGGTTGTCCAATTATAATTGGATAAGTGACATGACTTGGGAGTTTGTGATGGTATGAAGTTATCAACTGCATAAAGATTCGGAGTTCATAAACATAATAGCTTATTTGGGTTATTAACGACTAATTATCAGGATTTGACCATCACAATTAGCACATTATTATACTGTTCATTCACATTTGTTAATCCAATCAAGTTTTAGTTGCTGACATATGTGCTTCCGTCATTAGCTGCGTCGATACAAAGCACCCACACAGTCGAGCATAAAAGAGTCAACTAAAAAACACCTTTTCCTCTTCCAATTCCACTTTACCCCATTTTATATACATCATATTTTTTCCACACCAAATAAGAGACAATACATCAAATAATTGAAATAATTTTGTTAAATTTAATTATTGAATACACTGCTTCTCTTCTCACCTATCACAATTTTAAAATCACTTAAATAATTCTAATAAATTTCGTGCTTCACTTTTTTATTGGATACAAAATATCAAGGTAACTTTTGAATACGTACCATAAACATGTATCAAGTTGTCTATACATGAAACAGTTAGATATGTAGTTTATATTCCAGTATGTCCCTGCACCTTTTCTTATGCAAAAGAAATTTGTAGGGCTATTATCGTCTTCTAGACATCTAGATTTTCTATTTTTGTATTCTCTGTAGTTTTACTATAATGCCGCCAGAGAACAAGGAAGGCAATGCAATGCATAAAAGTCAAAGTCAACCAAAATAATGGAAAACGACTGGGAGCCACGAGAACCCTCAATTTTACATAAATTTCCATTCCTAACCTCTACACTGTACGATCCCCTTCTCTCCCATCAAATTTTCATAAACATGCTATTCTTCTCTCACTCGCTAACTTCATCATAATATAAGCAACATGTGATAGAAAATGTGTGCACAAGGCTATAACTTTTTGCAATAATATGATTTGGTCCTTATGTTTTATTCTGAAAATATATTTAGTTTTTATGGTTTTAAAATTTCACATTTGATTCTTGTGTATTTTATTGTCTGCAATTTTAAAATAAATATATATTTGTTTTATAAAAAAGTTTTGTTATGAAATTAAAAGATCATATTAAATACAAAATGTCTAAAATTGTAAACAATATAAGATGTGAAGTTTTGAAATCATAATGATCATATATGTTGTAAGGATAAAACACATGAAAAAAAATCGTTTTTTTTTTCTCTATATAATTTTTGAAGTCATTATAAATTAGATACCAACAATTTGGATGCCTTCCAAGTTTCAACAATAATTAAATGACTTGCTAATAAAGGACAAAATCATATAATTGTAAATTAATGCATGTTAAAAATTATTGTGTCATCTTAGATCCTAATGTGATTTTACTTAATTGGATGCATAATAGTACCAACAAATCCCAAATTTATAATTTTGCTTGTTTTTTTGTTTCAAAATTTGGAACTTTAGATTTTTATGGTTAGGGTCTGAAATTATCTGAAAGTACATTTACAAATCTAGAGATTTAGTTAATATTTGATAACTATGCCACATATAATAAATTGCATTGAATTTTGAAATAATCACTTTTTTTAATGACCTTAAAAATGTTTAAGATTATCACAAATAAGAAAAGAAATCTCAAAATGTATCATAGGATAGGAGACGAAGGCAGGCAGAATCGTAAATAAGGAAAGGAACGAGCCCACTTTCGCGGCTAAACAAAGCCGCCGTTCTATTAAACCTATACCTTTTCGGCTTCCCAGTTGAATTCTACCTTGGAATTTCTGAAGTTACAAACAACCAGCTCGTTAGTTGTGAGCCTTCTCTCCCTTGCTCTCTCCGGCGAAGCTCGGCAAGCAACTCCGAGCTTTCCTCTTGAACCCTAAAATTCCCAATCGCCTCCAATTCTCCCAAAACTGTAAACCCAGTCTTCAATTCAACCTTCCCTTCTCCGATTCACTGTCTTCCTCATCCGAAATGGCATTCCTTGGCTTCTAGGGCTCCCTAGATCCCCCTTCTTCGTCTCTGAGAGCACACTGTACCACATCTTCACCAACCTACTCAAATTCGCAGTTATGGCTATCCGCGTCACCCTCAGCTTCTCCGGCTACGTCGCCCAAAACCTAGCCTCCTCGGCGGGTCTTCGGGCCGGCAATTGCCGGGGATTCCACGAATGCTGGATCAGGTCTCGGGTCTTCGGCACAAACCAGAAACCCGAACTCGACCCCTCCAATTACCAGTCAAAATTCTCCCGCCCCAAACCCAGTTCTTGGGCCAAAACGTCGCCGTCTTTCTACACCACCCTCGCCGAAGAGATCCTCGGCGGCGATAGCTCCAAGAGCCCGATCTTGTTGGGCTTGATCTCGATTCTCAAGTCAACGGCTACGGTATCGGGTATTTCTTCGACTACGACCATGGCTATTTCGCCGTTTAAAGCCAGTTCGATCATGCCCTTTTTACAGGGCTCGAAGTGGCTTCCCTGCAACGACTCTGTTCTGGAACCGGCGGTGAAGGAAGTGGACAGAGGTGGAACACTGGGTGTGGATGAGGTTACTGAACCCTCGCAGCGGTTGATTAACAAGGGCTTGGAGAGGAACGGTTGGTTATCGCGGTTGTTGAATTGTTGCTCGGAGGATGCTAAGGCTGTGTTCACTGCTGTCACTGTTAGTGTGTTGTTCAAGTCCTTCTTGGCTGAGCCCAGGTCGATACCTTCGACTTCTATGTACCCTACTCTTGATGTGGGTGATCGAGTTTTAGCTGAGAAGGTGAGCTCAACTTATTCAATTGGTTAAAATGTTGGTATTCTGATCCTAGATTGATTAAGAATTGTGAACTTGGAATTGGGATATAGAAGGTTATGCTTGCAAGTATTATATGGTGTCTGAAAATCAATTTTGGATTATATTCTCAATCAGATATTCTGTTTAATATTTATCTGAGAAATTGTTGATAACCAGCTAATTTATTTCCATGTTTTGATAAATCAGGTTTCATATTTCTTTAGAAAGCCTGAGGTTTCAGATATAGTAATTTTCAAGGCACCTCAAATCTTACAGGTAATGTGTATAATGTATTTATGAATTGCATTTTATAAGATCTTGTAACATTTGGTGCTGACATTTTCTCCTTGTGGCTTCTGTATCTGTGTAGGAAATTGGTTATAGCTCAGGCGATGTATTCATAAAAAGAATTGTGGCCAAGGCTGGAGATTGTGTTGAGGTATACATCCCATTAATGTTCAAGTTCTTGGTATTCATAAAAAGCAAAAATTATATGCCTTTATTTTTGACATGTTTTATTTTGCATGTATAGGCTCACGAGGGGAAATTGCTGGTGAATGGTGTTGTTCAAAACGAAAATTACATATTAGAGCCACTTGCTTATGAAATGGAACCAGTGGTAAGCATTCTCTTCGGGCGTCTCATTCATTTATTTTCCTTGAGTTGATTTGCTTATAATAACAAACATGGCCAATTGCTTACAAGGTCTTTGTTGCCTGTTTTACTTGATTTTGCAGGTTATTCCAAAAGGCTATGTCTTTGTTATGGGAGATAATCGCAACAACAGTTTTGACTCTCATAACTGGTAATTCTAAACTCTTTATTATTGCATCTAAATATTTAAGATCATCATTATTCTTCCAACTGAATGATTATGTCTCTGACTTGTTGATGTTGTTAACTTGTGTTCAGGGGTCCGCTTCCTGTCAAAAACATTCTTGGTCGATCAGTATTTCGCTATTGGCCTCCCTCCAAAGTATCCGACACCATGTGTGATCCACATGTAGCAAAGAATGCTGTGGCCATCTCTTGACGGATTGCCCTCTGTTTGCAGGGGGAGGATTTCTTATAACTTCTATTTTTTCAATATCAAGATATTGACTTTATTTGTACCACTCTTTCGGCTCATTGCTGAGCACTCTGAACATGCCACCCTTCTGTTTTAGCAAAAGAGTGGGAACAAAAAAGATGAAACCAAGTATTCATCCTGTATCATTCAATCAATTATTTCGTTCGTATCTGTTGGGAGGTTCAGATGCCATACATGAGGTTTTAGCACCTACAAGGGACCAAATGTCTGAAGGGAGATGATGGTTTATCGGGAAAAATGGCACCTCTAGTGCCAGAGTGAAGGTCTGATTGCCATCGATGTTGGGGTAATGATTCTTATGATGATGAGATGGAGATGCAGATGGTTCTTTGCAGTAATGCTGAAAGCCTTTTGGCTTGCTTCCAAGCATCTTTGTAATGGCGTCTTTGGAGTTCTGCTGTTCCATTATAACAAGACGCATACTTTTTTTGTTTGTTTGTAAATCGTTCTTGGATAGCAATGTTGATCGACACTGCTCTTGATTGAGTAGGTCGTTCTGGTTCATTTTTACTGTTGTGCAAAAGGTACAGTTGCAGATTACATCATTTTGCTTTGATTTGTTCGACTTTTGAAGAAAATAGGTTGACTTTCAAAACCAGCCTGGTCATTAAAACCGATCCCACTGGATCCAATCAAAATCCAAATAAATCGGCAAAGTAAGTTTAGCTTCACATGGAGCGACGAAATTTCTATATTTTAATTATTATATCAGACCAAGTTTAATTAAAACTAATAAGAATTTAGCACCATACGGCCCAATAAACTCAACTACCTATATTAATTTGACACCTCATAAAACAAAACATTTGATTTTACATACCTATATTAATTGAATCATTTTACTGTATTTTCTTTTTGGTACAATAATGTTTTCCTTTTAGCTTATTTGTATGACCAAAAAAAAAACGGAAGAAGCATCATCATCATCCCAAACGCAGAACATAGTTTTGGAGTGTGGTTGTGGGTAAAGTTGTGACCTGAGACTGTGAGACGAGACTGATAGAGAGAGAAAGGTGGTCTGAGGTGGATGGTCACAAATACAAGGATGAGAACCGGCGGTGTCCCCGTGTCTCTCGTCCTCTTCCTCTGCCTCCAATTCCCACTTCAATTAATCCTCGCATTTAATTCTTCCTTCTTAAACAACACCCAAATCTTGCAGGTACTACTTCACCACCTCACAGATCGATCTCATTATTCATTGCTCTCTCTGATTCTTAATGACTAATTTTTTGTCAAATTAAGGACGTTTTAAAGCACATCTCGGCCAAGCACAACTGGGAATTGCAGGACCTCAGGGTTTCCAGATTGGATGTCAGCAAGGTACGCTTCGGGAGTGCCCAGCGCTATGAGTTCCGGGTCGGATTCGGAAAGTCCCGGGTGGTGGTCTTGTTCTCTGACGACGTCGCTACCTGGAAAAAATTCAGGAAACCCAGAACCCATCTCCGCTCTCTCGTCAAGGAGCTTAGTTCCATGGCTGTAGTTGACACCTTCAAAGTGGAGGGTCCATTTGAGTTACGGGTCGGTGATGCCACCCATGACCTCTCCCTTTCATTGCCGGTACGTTCTCTTTCAATTCAATGCTTAATTGAATCTTGAATTGTTGTAAATTGGACATATTACTTAACACTTTACATTCACTTATATTCAAATTGATGTGTTTATTTGAAGTTTTGAACATATAATTGGTGGTTATATTGTAGATGAACACTACATATAGTGGGTTGAAAAGTGTTCTAGTTGGTGAAGGCATTAGTGTTGAGGTAAGAAAAGCAACACAAGTGTCTGTGTTTCATGCATCTGATCTTGGTTTATCAGTTAATGGAAATGCTGCTATTCACAAGGAGAGAACTGAGGTCTGGCCCTTTTGGCACTCATACTGCACGCCACTAGTTCCAATTCGCATTTTAGGGCCTGCAACATTGGTTGCATACAGGACTCGAAATCCTGACGCCCACATTGAAACTAATTTTATGTCCAAGGAGATGATTGAGTTACTGCCAGAGAAGTGCTACAGCAGTCATTCTCATAAAAAACAGGCTTGCCCCATTGACTCTCTAAGTTTGAGGATATCTATGCTGGAAAGAATTTGGAAAAGCTTTCTTGGTAATAGGATTCGGCAAAATAGTTTGTCAGGATTTCTTGAAGGGAAAATCAAAGCTTCGACAGTTGTCCGCTTCAAGCTTGAGCTTGAAAGGGATTTCCAGAGGAATGGCACTCTCCGGGACAAGGAAGGGTGGAGAACTAGGCCGGCTGTGGAACGGGTTTGGTTTGAAGTTTGGGCGAGAGTTGACATAGACAGGTTGAAACCTCTCTTTGTTAAGAAGATAAGACCCTTCATTGTTGCAGATTCAGCTGCATGGAGTGTTTTCTTAATGTCCAATATTTCCTTTACCAAGTTAAAATCTGTTCTTGTCCCTCCTGAGGCGCTAACGTTGGATGTGAAATGGTAGACCAAACTTTGTTGTAACATATATAGAATTCTTGTTTGAGAAATTTTTACAGATATTATGTGACAAGGCTTTGTTTGTGCCATTTCCCTTTTTCTTGATGATGGATCAAACAGTACGTCAACTTGTCAAGTTAAATAACACTCTTTATTGGTCTTGTGTTATAAATATATGGTTTAATATGGATGACCACCATAATGTCCATAAGTTACACATTTGAATGGTTTGTAACCTATGCTCTAATGATCACATTTAGGGATTTGTAACCTATGATTTATGGGCATTAGATCATTGTCTCCATCATTTGTAAGCCTATAAATAGGCAGCCTAATGAGAAGAATAATACACATTTTTGATTTCTCCATAATTCTCTCTTATGCTTTCTTATTATTTTCTTTAGTTTTACAACACGTTATCAGCACGATTGTCTCTATATGATTTTATGTTTTCTTCTTCTATAGCTCTTTTAGATCTAAGAGCCATATGGAGCAACCGAGTTACTGATGTCCAATATATACTCTTGATCTTCGAGTTTGATTTCATTCATATGTTTGCATGTTTATTTATTTATATTTGATTTGCAAACCCACGATGATATGCACAACTTGAACGGCATTTAACATCCGTAATGTTATGATGTGCGATGTGGATATCAAATTTATGATCTATATTTGATACTTGAGTCCATCTGTTTTATCTTATGGATTTACACTTATAAGTGGATCTTAATCATAAATTCTACAAATCATATTATCTTTGAGATTTGTACTCACAAGTGCTCTTGATCTTATTATCTTGTTCTTCTACGAAACCAGATTGTTAATATTAAATTAGAAAGATTTGTCCAGGTATTGAAAATGGTTTGATCTCAAATTGGCCGGGTAGTATATATATACATATATATATATATATATGCAATTATATATTCGTTATTTGATGATTGGTATTATTGCATTTATCATCCAATAAATTATATATCATCATGCTTGGATCATGTTTGAATTTATTTATTTTTATTTATATATTATTTATTGAGAATTATGGACACATATATATATATATATATATATATCTATACACATTTATAAGTGGATGAACTGTGAGGGCTATCATCTTTTACTTTATTCATGTGTTGTTTTCGGCACAATTAAATCTTATGTGTTTTCTAGTTTTATAATTACAATTATTTTAGTCCTTGTGGCGCTAATTATTGTGACACATATACAATATTTTTTTTGTTCTATTTCTTATTTCCAGTTTTGGGA
>QANT01004066.1:5684-28356 GCA_003254885.1 Purshia tridentata | reverse complement strand
GAATGATGCGCTCCAATACTATAATGATATATATAGGATATTTAATATCATTATTAATTCGAAAAATACTTATTGTTCTAACAAATTATTTTTTAATTTTGTATGTCAATTTAAGTTTATTAATTTATTTGACATTATATATATTTTTATTCTTAATTTTTTTATTTTTAAAATTCAATATGTGAATGACATGCAAGTTTAAAAAGAATAACTGCAAGAAAATATTAGGATAAATATCATATTTTAAATCATTAATTGCATGTATATAAGTGATGGTATTTGAAATACATTACAACCACAATTATCAACTAATTAATAATATTAATTTCCAATGCACCCATAGAAAAAGAGGAATTAGCCGCAGCGCGCGGCATAAAAAAGAAACTAATATTATAATAATTTGTATTTTTCTTGCAAATTAATTCGTAATTTGACTTGTATATTTATATAAATTTATTTAAAAGAAGCTCCCTATATATATATGTATGTATGTATGTATGTGCACACAGGTACGATCATGTCAATTGTAATCAAATACATCGAGTTCTCTTATTCATATGCATTCAATTAATCAAAGTTTACATGTACCGGGCGGCTAATTAGTTTCACAGGAATCGTAGGTATACGTACAGTACGTTGTTTGAATGATTAGAAATTAATTAATTAACTCTATTTTTAATCAGCATTAGGATTTGTAAAAATATAAACATTACCACACCCGGTACTCTTGAAACTACTACTACTAGTCAAAGGAACCTTGAGCTTGCAGTCGATCTTGCCTGAGTTCAGCTGGAAACTCCTTGTCTTGACCTTGCCGAACCTGGCTGTTATCCGAATCCCGATCTTCACATCAATATTATAAACTCCGGCAGCAGTCTCCGAGTTATACATGGAAATCTCACGTTTCCCAAACCCTACATATTGTTGCCCTTGAAGAAGTAGGTCATTCAAAACGGTGGTGTTCTTGTGGCCTTGGTAAAATGGTACAGTGGAATTGGTCAAAGTCAGCTCAGCAAACTTCTTCTTTCTGTAGTTGCCGATGACTTGGATGCCACGGTAGTATATGCCGACCTTTTTGTTGGGGTTTCGGATGGTGAGGTTGAGGGTGAGGTTGTAGGAGAGGGTGTTGTTGGTGGTGTTGAAGTTGAATTGGGCGAGAGAGGCGTCGGTGACGGTGAATTTGGGGTCTTGGGGAAGGAAGATGAGCCAGAATGTGAGGTACGCTATGGAGAAGCAGAGGATGCTGCAGTAGAGTATGCAGAAGCAAGCACAGAAGCAGGCAAACTTTCATGGCTAATTGGAGAAAAACCAAGAAATTAAGAAAGTAATGGTGTGATTGAAAGATTTGAGTTATAAGTACATATATATAACTCAAAGGAAGGGCTACGTATTTATAACAATTGTGTCGGATTTTTCTATGTGAACAAGTAAATTAATTAATGGAATTCTGACTAATATTGATATAACTAATCCCGTGTCACCGACCTTCAATAACCCTAATCATTTAATAACTTTGCTGTGAAACCCATTTCTCAAATACCGTATTATTTTAGAAAATCATATATCTATGCAAAATTATTATACTGACGGAAGTCATTAATCAATATTGAAATGATTGTAATTATAATCAACAAAATAATAAATGACTTTGGATTAATTGATTTTTTAGGTGAAGAGAAAGGTGGTGCCAATAATTAATCAAGTTCAAAAGCCAGTCAAGCTTTTATGTGAAATTTGTAGGAACTTGCAAATCAAGTTAATGAAGGAATCAATAATTGATTAAGCGCAGTTCCTGGTAGGTTCCAACGCGGCCGCTGACTTTGGAAAATATGATCAAATACTCAGTAAACATGCAAAGATATCAACGAATTGTTCAAATATTGCATTTTTATGTATACAAGAGATCAGAGAGAGAGAGAAGCGCAAAATGAACTAATAAGAGAGTTTAGTTTTAAGTTATGTATGCATGTTCCATGGCCAAAAAAGTAGTTATGTATCATGTTATTGTTGACTAATTCTTTTATCATTAGAATTTTGATCGCGTGCACTGTAAGAGAGGATCGATAAAAACCACAACTAATTAGTAGGTCTTTAAACTTAGGAAAGGAGGACCCAAGCCCTTCTATCTCTTTAATTAATTAAAAATACGTTTGGTTTAGATAGGATAGGATTTGAATTTAAAGTCTACTAGTATGTCACTTTAATATTATTCTCGTTAAGAGGCTACTTAAAAATATAATTAACTAAATTTTAAAATGAGCAAATTACAATTTAGAGTACCTTGAGGTTGGGGGTGTTTTATAACTTAAACCCTATCATTTTATTTTTTCAATTTAGTACCTAATATTTTGATTAATTAACTTATAATTGACTATTGCAATATTTTTAACTGTCTGATTAGACTTTCAATAATGCTATTCTTACTATATTTTTATATCATGTTTGTTGTATCATCTTATGTGTCATTATTGTACTGGCAGAGTATTTCCTTATTTTTATTTTTTAGTGTCTAATGTATGAATGCTATATAGATTATCACATAAAATGGTATAAAATTATGGTATAAAAATGTGGTAAGTGTAGCATTAATGACTTGACAATTAATTGTGTTTTTACAGTTTTGCTAACTTAATTGTAAGGCCGAATGACCTCTCTTCATGTACATTTTTGGTATATCAAGTTTGATATGAATTTTGAAAAGTCATTCAAAAATCAAAAGTTCATATCAAATAGTTGAAGCACTTTTGGGAGGTCGTTTGACCTTACACGTTAGCAAAAATTAGAAACTCGATCAGAACAACCACATCATCAATTAACGTTTAATTAGACAAAGTAAATAAAATGTCAGATATTCAATTGAAAAAAATGATGGGGAACGTGCAAAATGTAAATGCAAATTGTAAAACACCTCAAATATCAGGGCAAAGACATAGTTAGGCAGAGTTATGGTACCCCAAAAAGGAGCTATGGTACTTGGACAAAGACAGAGTTATAGGCAGTGCGCGCAGAGGATGTAGCTAGCACCCAGCAGGGCCAGATCTTCCAAATATATATAAACTGTTGCACTGGGTAGATTGGAAAGTAGCACTGCCTGCAGATATTGTTTCATTAGAAGTAGTCAAAGGGATCTTGAGCTTGCAATATTGTAGTCGCTCTTGCGTGCGCGGCAGCTTCAAATATTCTGTCTTCAACTTGCCGAACTTGAAGAAGAGGACGTACATGATCGGTGCAAAACAGTGGTGTTCTTGTGGCCATGGTAAAATGGTGTGGTTGAATTGGTCTAAGTAAGAGCAAACAGCTTCTCTCTATAGTTGCCAGTGACTTGGATGCGACGGTAATAAAAGCCGGCCCTCTTGTTGTTGGGATAAGTCCAGTCCATAAGGGAGATTACTTGTGGCCATGGTAAAATGGTGTGGTTGAATTGGTCAAAGTAAGAGCAAACAGCTTCTCTCTATAGTTGCCAGTGACTTGGATGCGACGGTAATAAAAGCCGACCCTCTTGTTGGGGTTTCGAATGGTGATGTTGAGGGCGAGGTTGTAGTGGGAGGGTGGTGTTCTTGGTGTTGGAGGTGGAAAAAAATTAAGGCACAAAATTAGAGCACTCTAGTATGTTCATTTCCGATCCTTATTGTAGTACATACATGGGTATACATATGAATTACATACAAGTACGTACGTTCCATCTTATTAAATTTACATAAAAGTGAGAGGCTGAGCATTTTACTCCTTAATAATTGGCCTCATCCGGTTTGGAAACTAACAGGACCAATCCCAACTTCAACCGAGATTGTAAAGATTTTGACACTTCCGCACTCGGTGGCGTTAAACTTAGCACCAGCCATGGATGATCCATTAGAACTACTCAAAGGAAGCTTCAGCTGGCAGTCGACCTTGGGAGGCTTGAAATACCTAGTCTTGATCTTCCCATACCTGGCCTTTATCCGAAGCCCCAGCTTCACATCAATACTGTAAACCCCGGCAATGGTTTCCGAATTAAACTTGGAAACCTCCTTTTCTCCGAGCACCACCACTTGCTTCCCTTCCAACACAGCACGTATAGCACTCGTGTTTTTGTGGCCTTGGTAGAACGGAGTGGAATTGAAGTTCGCTAGGGCGAACCTCTTCTTGCCGTAGTTGGCAATGGCCTGGACGCGGCTGTAGTACACGCCGGCCTTTTTGTTGGGGTTTCGGATGGAGACGTTGAGGGCTAAGTTGTAGTGGATGGTGTTGTTGGCGGGGTTGAAGTTGAATTGGGTGAGGGAGGCGTCAATGACTGTGAATTCGAGCTCCTTAGGTTTGAAGATGAAGTAGAAGATGAGGACGGCGAAGATGAAGATGATGAATAGGAGAATGGCGAAGTAGAAGATCCAGAAGAAGCAGTTGAAGTTGCACCAGCTACGGCTGCGGCCACGGTTGTTGTTTTGGTTTAATCCAAACATGGCTGTTTAGAATTAGAGGGAATTCAATTATATGATGTGAAAGAATATTGATAGCAAAATATAGGGGGGTTTGGTATATATGTGTGTGTGTTTAATTGTTTATATAAGCTATGAAGGTTTGACAAACACTCAGAAATTTCAAGGCACTTGGGAACTTCGCAAAGTCGGCCATATATTGACAATAAAGGCATACGTACGTGCTTCCTGTTACCTTCCAAAGTCAATGACTATGGGCATTGACTTGAAGAAGTTTTCATCTTCATTTCCTTGAATTGTAAGGCAAAAATGATTTCAAAGAAAAAAAAAGTTAAAGATATGTAATTTAGAAATACTAATTAAGGCTTTTTATATGTTGTACGTATGATCGATGTCAATGCTGGCTAAAGATATATATGTAATTTAGGAAAAATTCTTTCATGGGGTTATGACCTGTATATTGGGCCTCCTATTACAATAATGTAACCCACACTAACAGGGCCTTGTATTGGATCTTGTATATAATTATAAATTATTATACACATTTTTTAAATAAAAATGATGGACATCTTAGAGAATGACTATATATATACAATATTATGAAAATAAATAAATTCTTAATATATTCGTAACACCATCATGATGAGTGGACAATCACACCCAAAACTTTTCCATGAGATTTAAAATACTACTTAGATGCATGTATAAATACCAGTTAAGCCTGTTTATATATCTTATACTAAACATAGTGGTGTACACACTTATCTACTTTTGGATTGAAGTCTCCAACTTAATTTTGGTGATGAGTGGACAATCACACCGTCATGTTTACGTGCATGCTTTAGTTTTTGTATACTTCAACCTACCAACTTTTGGATTGAAGTCTCCTAGTCCTATCTAGGATATCAAAGTTTTTAGGAGCTTTTAGGCTTCGGGGCAGTCGCGGATCCACACTAGGGCAATAGGGGTGAATTAATTCCATGAGCCTAGATATATATATTCTCCTGTATTTGAGTATTTTGATCCCATAAAATTTAATATTGAGTATAAAATTAGGAACAAGTTACAGGCAAAGTGCTTGTGGATATGCCTCAAATTAAGAGGCAACAACTTTCCATAGAAAGAGCAGCAACACACTGTCACATGTAAGTACTCCTCAGCTAGCTTTTACCAATCTTTTCTCAAATTTGAATTTTCTCATAACAGCCACCTTATCTCTCCTTCCCCAATCACCCGTTTTGATAGCTTTTGCCCCATGCTGGCTTGAAGCATATATGGTTAGATTCATGAATGAATCTAGATTTTCAATATATGGGCTGGAGTGGGTTGGGATAAGCTAGGATGGGGCTGGAGTGGGTTAGGATGAGCTAAGATGGGCTGAAGTGGTTTAATTAGGATGAGCCAAGATGGGCTGGAGTGGGCTAAGCTAGGGTGGACTGAGGTTAACCTTACCTTAAAAAAGGAATAAAAAAATAAATTTAAGCTAGATAGTGAAGTTTTTATGCTTTAGACTTAAGGACATGCAAGGCCGCATACCCATAAGCAGATCAAATATATTTCCTCTCAAATTCATTTCCATTATAATTTGAGAAACAAAAAACACAATTGCTTGTATCTAGGTAGGGAAAAAGCTAACAGCTAACTAGCTCGATCTAGAGCTTCTTGCACTTAGTCTCCTCAAATGCTCCTCCCGAATTCAAAGGAACCTTCAATTCGCATTCCACTTGGAACTCATCCTTAAAATCGTCCTTACCAGCCTTGCTCGAATACTTCACATCGATCTTCAAAAGAATTTCGAACACCGTACTAGTCTTCACCTCCGAGACTTCATCTTCGCCAAGCGACACCGTTTTCTGTCCCTTGAACACCGGACTCATTGCATGAATACCCTTCTTCTCAACATCGAAAGGCCCCATGTTAACACTGTTTAAGTCCTGCTTCTTGTACGAGGGAACAGCGTCGAATTTTTCGAACTTTATGTCGGCATATTTGTTGTTATTCTCGATGGTCATCTTGAGGGCTAGGTTGTAATCGAGGGTGTCTTTGCCTGCCATGTTGAACTGGGTCAGCGAGGCCTCGCTCACCTTGTACTCCGGCAACATACCTTTGGCAATGTTGCGAAGCACGAAAAAGGCGGTGATGCCGGCGGCGCCGGCTACCCCCATATAGATGCAGCAAGAAATGAGGCAGATCTTCGTCGCCGACATGGTTGATAATAGAGTTCCGGAAAGAGGGAAAAGATTTGAGCTTTTTACTTCTTTTTTTGTTTTTTGGGCACACCGGCCAGAACCGAACCCTCGAAGCTTTGACCTTGATGTAGGTTAAGAATCACTAAACCTCCGGCAGGACAGAAGAGGGCTGGTCACCGGAGTGCTGAGGTTATCAAGGTGGAGAAAAAAAGAATAGGATGGAGGTGCTAGACATGGTGCATTTTAATGGTATTTATAAGGATTAGAGAGTGTGTTTATCTATAAATGCACCTTAATTTTTAGCATGTGTATTATTTAAAATTGCTTCCGCCAAGTTTTGAGGTTATCTACGAAAGTTTGACTCGGGTTAGAAAATCTCAAACATAAAATGTTACAATATTTACTAATATATAAATTTTTTGTCTGGAAAATTCATTAAAGTAAAGGCAAAACAGGGTCAAGCACAAACATACAGAAACATAAAACAAGCCAACCCAAAATATGAGATTCCAAGGAAACCATAAAAAAAAGGGTCAATTCTTGACAAAAAAAAGGGTCTGTTATCGATAACTAACAAACACTAATTAATTATTCAGAAAGATGTATATCTGTTTCTATACTTCATGTCAAACGCTCGGCAGTGTAATTGTAGTGCAACAGTAGCGGCACCTGCAATTAACAACATTTATATATATATACACAAAATTACATCTACATTATATATTCATTATAAGTAAGGAGTTTATACAATTTTTTTTTATTAGAGGATAAGGGGATGGTCCGAATCCAAGTGTATAGGGAAAATGGATTTGTTCACGGCCAACTAAATCAATCTCAATTCACAGATGTATATAATTTGAATTTTTAAAAAATTTGGAAGATTTTAAAATTCAAGGTGCATTCAATTTTGGATTCTAAAAATCTATCAAAATCTATTGGTATTTAATTAAGCTTTTAAAAAAAATCTACCAAAATTTAGTGGTATTCAGAAAAATGACTGATTTAATGAAACTCATTAATTGATAGAGTTTGGTGGATTCTTGTGGATTTTGGTTTGAAAGTTATAAATATATACCAAAAGCCATTACAAATCCAACATTTCCCCCAAAAATCTTGAGAAGTGCAACAGACGTATGAAGCATGAAGAAGCTAGTTCTACTATACTGCAGATTTGGGCCCGGGTTCTGCTAGCTATACATGTGTCTTAGATATCCGTTGTTCCAATCTTCCATCTAGTTAGCTAATAAGCCTAATATTATAATGGGCATTGCTATTTTGCTTTGAGATTTGGGATTTTGACCTGGGTTATTTTCATAGTTGACAGTCTTCATACAAAATTGGCATAATTCCCAGAAATTTGTCCCACCCATTTTGGGGTTGAAAACTATAATTAATCCTGACCCGTAGGGCTTTCAACGGTATATGACTTACATATCATTTCCATAAAAACAAATATACCAATTTTATTTTGAAATACCCTTGACCTTCTGGTCTAGGGTACAGTCCCTGTAGCTTGAGTGATTAAAGTGATTTTAAACTCATTTGACCATAAACTCTTGGCCAAATGACTTGCTTACAACAGATTTTCTCAGTTGAAATATATTGCAGCACAAAAATTCAACAGGATCTGAATTCTGAAACAGGGTTGTGCGCCAGGTCCTGTACTGTTCCAAAATTACTTTCTAGGCCCAAATTGAAAATAAGCTCATTTTGGATCAGCTATGCTACCATATTAAATTAATTTAATGATAAGATTCACTATTCTAGCTAGGAGAGACTTCAATCCACAAGTTAGTAATTAGAAATATACAAAAACTAAATCATACTTAGGCACCACTATGTCTAATATAAGAATACAAACATATGCATCTCTAATTTAACTGCTAATTCTTCAATGCCTATTATGTCATGGTCATATCGATCATATTAGGCGATCACATTCGACTCCCATTTTTGCTTCACATTTTAGCCATCTTCAGCATTTGGCTGAGCTTCCACTGTTTCTTCTCATGGTGGGTGCATGCTTCAATTCTATTCCTCAATGACCTGCACATATGAAGGTTCTTCTTTTTGAAGTATAGGAATCTAATATATTTGGAAACTAATAAAGAGGGCAACTCAAAGATGAGTTAGATTAATATAAGTCAAAAGTCCAACACTTCCAATTTAAGGAAAAAAAAAACATACAAATTATGTAAATTTGCATTTACCATCTCTGATTTGCTTCACAAAGGGCCACTGTGACTCCTCATCATCACCTGCAGCTTCTCCTTAGCTTTCTGGGCTTTGGTTTGAGCTTTCACTTTCATTTCCTCGAAGTACTGCAAAAGGGATTTGAATTTAACACACAAAAAATGTTTAAAAACTCGGAATATTAATGCATGGCCTTTGCTGTGTATATGATGTCATTGTTAGTGATGTATATTTTGGATGTAGCTAGATCTGTATTGGAACCAATTAAACATCAATTTTTTCTGTGAAATTTATTCCACAACCTCCACTCCAAATTAATACAGACCTCAAAGTTATGAAAAAACATTTACTCATGCATTGCAAAATGCTACAAGCTAGAGAGAAACTACAAGATTTACCTGTTGCTTTCGTTTCCTCTCAAGTTCGGCCTGTCCAAGTTAATCCGATGATCATTAAGTTAGCACCATGACTAACGCTAGAGAAACCATTTTCTTAAATCACTTTAACTACCTAATGATCGATGTGTTAATTAACAGTTGATCAAAATAATCGACCTAATAAATACACATCAACTGTCAAGTAATGTGGTATATATGAAAACAGAGAGAAGCTTATGACGCATGGAAGTGTTTCTGATGTCATTACCAGGGCCTGTTTAAGGTGTGCATTCTCTTCTCGTAACTGGTTCAGTTCTGCTTCCAATTCAACTGTGTATGCCTATAAAAGCACAATGGAACAAATAAGAAGCAGTTGAATTATGTGAGCTACCCAGATATTAAACATATAGTAATTAATAACAATTAAAACTTAAGATTGAATTGAGAAATAATTAATGAATTAATGTTAATGCAAATTGTACCTGTTTCCTGGCTCTAGACCTTGCTGCAGACTCTCTGTTCTTAATCATCCTTCTCTGCCTCCTCTCTACCACCTTCTCCACCGGACCATTCAAAATCCTCTTCCTTCCCCTGAGTTCACCACCACCCATGTCCAATCCAAATTGGCCCCCATTGTTCTCAACCTGACTACCACCCATCCCGTCCGACGACACCGGACTCACCGGAGCCGCCATACCAATTGGCTGCGCCGCCCCATATCCGCCCCCTCCTCCAAAACGAACTGTCTGTGGCGGCGCAGCCGGGTATGCCCCATTCCTCTTACCATTTGTAGCATACCCAGATGACTCGCCGCAGGTGACGCCGCTCTGCGGCGGCATAGTTTGATAATTGGGAATAGCAGTGGCAGCAGCATTACTAGTACTAGCACCACCAGCACCAGCCCCCAATCCCATCACAGGCCTATTGACAAAACTGGGCCCCACTGCGGGGTTGCTGTTCTGGAACATGCCATACTGCTGCTGCTGTTGGGGTGGCTGAGGCGGCGGCGCCCCCGCCAAAAGGGAATCCGGTTCCCGAACTACCCCTGCTTTTACCAAGAAATCCTCCAATGTCATTTCTCCAAAAGTGGGCTGGCGAGGGGCAAACTCGGAATTTTGAACATTATTGGGTTTTTGCTGCGACTGTGCTTGCTGCCCTCTGTGTATTTCGGACCAAACCTCATCCACCGTCTTCTGATACAGCGGGGGCGGAAGCGTGAGCGAACCCTGACGCGGCAGGCTGGGTTGCTTGGCTATTCCGCCTTTTTTCTCCACCCTCATCTCGTTATTAGCGAGGTGGGGGTAATGAGAATTGTTGCTTATGTTGTTGTTGTTGTTGCCCATGGCATTATTGTTGTTGGTTTGGGTGGATGAGTTGATGGCCTGGTTTTCTTCGGCGGTCCAAATGCTGGTGAGGAACTCATCCATGTTCATGGAACCAAAGTTCTTGCCCCCCTCGCAAAGGGTATGTTGGAACTCATCGAGCGTCAGAGAGTAGATTGAAGATTGTCTTCCCAAGGACGAGAACAAGTGATTGTTCTTGGCTTGTTGATCTGTCGACTGCATCGGCGATTCGACCTCACCATGGGAGATGTACTCAGGCTCCGAGACACCACCACCCATAATATTATTGTTGGAAATATTGACTTGATTATTTGGGTTTTGTAATTGAATACTAAGAGATAGAGCTGAAGGTGGAATAGCCTATGCAGTACTGGTTGTTGATGTTGGTGTTGCAAAGAATTGAGACATAGTTCTTCGAGTGAGAGATAAATTGTGGCATTAATGGACACACACCACCATATCCAACTCCTACAATTTGTGCCTATCGATAGTGAGATTGCTTCACTCTTTGTTCACACACTGACGTATTTGTTAATTTTCTGCAAACATATGTGCATAACAAAGAATTATTATAAGCCAAACAGAGACCTCAAACCCAATTTATCAAATTAAAAGAAAATCAACCCAATTGGCTCTTTCAATTAAGAGAAAATCATTTTTATCTTTGCTAAGAAATTAGCCCAATATTTCGGGCCATGTTTGACACATGACTCTTTAAATGGGCCGGATCAGACTTGTTCACAAGTTAGAACATGTCATTCTCAAGGCCCATTTACACTTTACACCTTACTTATAAATAATAGAGAAAAGAAGAATTATGGCATCACTTGATCTCTTATATAAATTGTTGATTTGGGAAGAAAGTAGAAGGTGTTTATCTTCACTTGGTGAATATCTTCTTAGGACCAAGATCCTCTACCAAAGAACTTTCAACTCTCTTCTTAATTGGTACCAGAAAGTTTATACACCATATCTACAAGATTTTTTGTCAGTTCCTTATATAGAGTGTCGGCGGATTGGTAGACATTTTTTATAATTAATGACACAATTATTTCCTGCATGCAATGAAAAAAAAAGAGTGTGGTCCCTAATTCCTATAACCAAAACTTTAAGCATAAATTAAACTTCAGCACTTGGCAACTCCTATTGACATAAACCAAGGAATAATCAGAGTTATATATGATAATAAAAAAATTAAGCCCAAGTTAACCAGACAATTAGAGTAATTAATTCACGCCTGTAGTGGTCCATATATTGTGGGGAATAATGACAAGATATATTGGAATTTTTTTTGGTCTAGATTGCAAGTAATTATTCGTTTCTAAAAAAGGAAACAGGAATAGAATGCGGGCGTGGTAGATGGCAAAAGCCAAGAGAATCTTTCTAGTTTTAGTATTGCATTTTGTTTTCTATTCAGTGGTCAAATTTTCTCTCTGATCAATTATTAAAGTTATTAAACACAACCAACAAAAAAAGTCATCGAAGAAGAGCAGAAAACGCCTCAAAGTTAATTGGTGAGCTTTCTAACATTCATTAATTAAGCAGCTTAACTGCATGAAAATTGCAATAAAATCAAACCCAAAACTTTATTAATTTATTAAGCATTCAAGAAGCTAGCTAGCTCTCAGATCTCAAAAAACCAACAGAAAATCATGTTTTAGCTGTATAATAAAATCTAAATGAATCATTCATACATATAATTACAAACACTGAAAAATCAGAAAGAAGAATTTATCAGATTATGTTGGTTTTCAAAAACATACTAAAATTGCAGAAGACAATTACTAGCTACCCATGAAATTAAGAAATATATATACCTGAGACGATGAATGAAATTTGAGCTGAAAATGGCAGAAAATAACCACCGAAATACTTGAGGACAGTAGTACTGTTTTTGTCTTGGACAGATCTGGAAGGACTAATCACAATCCCACCTCAACCACTGGTAATGAAGTAGCTAGTAGGTAGTACTGCTCTCTTCAAGCTAGCTTAGCCTTTTGGTACAGTACTATACACTATATACAACACCAACTTTTTTTAAGGGGCAGGGCAGGGGCTCTATACCCTTATTCTGGAGGGTGGGGGGTGTCCTAAGGAGAGCCCCAACAAAATTTCTGAGCACACCTCTGTGTGTTTGTGGGCCCACTGTGGCGTACTTACAATACAAGTCAATCCCATCAAGCTGGTGGTGGCGGTAACAGTTTTCTTTTTTTCCTAAATGAGAACTGTGGTCCGAGCTGTTGACACCTGTTGGCCATGTGGCTTGCTTAGGCGGGTTTGGGTTTCAAGCACCAATACGTGTGCTGCTCCCGGGAAGGAATAGAAAATGTCACCTTATAATAATAATTAAAGTGATAAATGCAGACAACATCTGGCGTATTCTGCTTATGAAAAATATGAAAAAGTAGTTCTCTTTAATTTGGATGCGAGTCTATATCAAGGTAAGAGATCAAGAAACCCTAAAAGAGAACACAACGATCACACTTGTGATACATGGATCATGTATAATTGACTAATTTGCACTCTCATTTTCCATAATTAATTTCGACACTTGTTTTTTGGATAATGAATAAAACTCTCCCGATCCATTTTATCTCAAGTACTACAACCTTTTAGGGTAAAGTACAAATTAATATATACAATAACTTGTAAATTATATCTATTTGATAATTTTGAGAATTTTATATTGGTAAGCATTGAATATAATATATTTGAGTGTATAAAAAACCTCAAATTATTAAGATAGTAACAAGTTAATAATATATATCAAATTAACACTACTTTAAGTATGTAATCTTATTTTCGTGTAAGGAGGCTCGTGAGTTAGTATTGTAGATGTATAGTATAAGTGCAACTCCTCATTCTACAATTTAGCAGCATATATGATATGTGATAGTTATGGGTGCATATGGAAAGTGAAGGTTTCAAATTTAGACTTTCTGAAACTAGAATTTTAATATCATATTAGACTATCATAATTCTAAACTCTACAAACTTGAATCATTAAATAATAGGTTGATACTGTATATCAAATTAGCTAAGGATCTCATATTCACTCTTTGCCATTGAGCAAATTTTTAAAGTCAGCCAGGTTGAATGTTTAATTGGTGATAACCTTAAATTTAGAATGTTTCCAAAATTGCAATAATAATTGAAAGTGGATATTTGTTGGTAACGTAATTAATGAGTGATCTTGTTTGAATTAATTAATTAATCGGAGATTTGAGAAGGATTTAAACCAAGAAGCAAATACTTTTTAGGACAATGCTTGGGTTCTCAAGCTTGAGGATCAATCTTGTCCTCAAGACCGCAAAAAATCATAGTTCCATCATGCCGGTTCAATATCAGAACCATTTAATTTTTAGATTACTTAATAAAAATTATTTCTGAAAAAAATCAACTCAATCGAAAACATAATTGTTAACAAATAAATACATGAATATGATCTTATATTTATTCGATAGAAAAGCTGCAAGGTTAGGTATCACATGCAATAGAATCTTACTAGAGCTTTGGTTCAAAGTTTTTACCTTTGACGAATTTGCCCTCAGGCTTTTATTCAATTCCGGCGGATTGGTGTGGTTGGGTGGTAATGGTATCTTCAATTTTGAACTGTTATATTGTACTGGAAATCTGGAACAATATATGGAGGTGGTCCTATATTAGTCCCATCCTATCCTTGTTTTTCAGCTGCGAGCCTGCGACAATTAATATTATTAATATATTATTGTTATTTTATCATAGTTTCGGGTTAGCTAGCTCTTCTACTTGCTCAAGAGTTATAATAGTACCCTTTACAATCCGGTTGGGACAAGTCTAAGCCAGTTAAAAGAACAACAGTTGAGGCCCATTTCTACTTGCTAACGTTTTGATACCCAGCCACTCAGCCCACAGCCCTCAGCCCTTCGCATCCGAGCTGATTGATCTTTGCCAAAACAATTATACCATAAAAATTGTGTGAAATTAATCATCATCCAAATTCCAATAGTCATCTTCCCTTCACTCCCAAGCAAAGAAAATTACCTTATCATTCGTTCATAGCTTTATCAAATTATTCATTTTTCTTGGCCATATCTAAATGAAAATACATAAGCGCCCTCCACACATGCACCAGCATAATCATCATAATCATGCTTGTCGTCCACATCCTTTTCTACATTGAGTGAACCTTGCAATATATTAATTATGATTATTGCTAATAATAATCATCTATATATTGGTATTGGCAAAATAGATCATTAAAGTAGGGACCAAATTACATTATTGTGTTGTATCCACTTCCATAATACACGCCTTATATCTTGCAAATAAGCTTGTTAATTAATTAAATCTAACAATTTAATCATCAAAGGAGCTTATAAAACCCCTCATAGACCCCTATGCTTCTAATATATCCCACCAAGAAAATGTCTTCTAGTCTAACCCTTTTGTTTGTTATTTTTTCCCTCCAATGTGCCATATTGACATTGGCTTCAGACCCAGACCCCGTTCAAGACTACTGCCTGCCAAAATTTGGAGCCATCAGAAAACCTCACCACACCATCCTCCCATGCAAGAATTCATCTGAGGCCACCACCGATGATTTCGTCTTCTCAGGGATGAAGGCTGCTGGTAACTTCACCGACACTGGCCTTGCGGCCATCTCAGTGAACCCCACCATCTTCTCAGGGATCAACACACTAGGGATGTCATTTGTGCGAGCTGACCTTAAAGTTGGTGGAATCAATCCACCACATTTCCACCCAAGAGCCACAGAAATAGCCTATGTAGTGCAAGGGAGTGTTTATTCAGGATTTGTTGATTCTACCAATAGGGTTTTTGCTAGGGTAATTGAGCAAGGAGAGGTCATGGTGTTTCCTAGGGGTCTATTGCACTTCCAAATGAATGTTGGCAAGAAGCCTGCTACAATTTTTGGAAGCTTCAATAGCCAAAACCCAGGAATACAAAAGATCCCATCTGCCATTTTTGGGTCTGGGATTAATGATAAGCTCTTGGAGAAGGCCTTTGAATTGACTCCTAAGCAGATTGGAATGATGAGAAGAAAATTTGAGCCAAAAAGAGTGAGGTAAAAAGTGGGATGACGGGGTATTTTTCTCAACTAAATTTGAATTATAAGTTGGTTTGCCCCACAATTGTGGAGGAGCAATTTATTTAATGTGTCCTGTAATGATTATGTGGAAGAAATTTATTGATCATTTAAAGGTTAAACCCATGGAAACATGTCTTTAACATTTTCTCTGATACATTATGCCCAATTCTTCGGCTTGAAGCTAACCCCAAACCCAGAAATGAAGGAACTGAATTTCTTGGTTCAATGGATGGTCCGTGGGTCATTTCCCCGTTATTTTATGTTGATGTAGGGAGTCTAATACTCTAACCATTTAAAAAAAAAAAAAACCATTTATTCAGATTTTACAATAAAATACTAAAATTTATACCAGCCAGGTTAATTTAAGAAATCGAAGTATGAACTGTTCGTTGTCACTAAACTACAGGTACCACATTCATTGATTGGCTTTTCTATCCAGAACCTGGCCTCAGTGCTGGTAAATGAAAGTGTGATACTTTACAACATGGTTGATGTGCAAGAATTTTCATTAATGTTTGTTTGACTACCGCAGCATCCAAATGCACCAAACAACAATCCTAGTTTCACATAATTAGTTCTCAAACCCAACTCAGCAAAATTCAATCCCAAAGAAGCAACTGCATTTTGATACAACAATCTACAACCACAGCAGTCTGGTACAACATCTATCATACTGTCACACATACCAAAATGATCAACTGAAATTTTACGTCGCCATACCGGAGAGAATGAAATTAACATAATAGCTAACCTGAGGTAGCTCATTAATTGTGTGGAAAGCTACTTCTCCCCAGTTATAAGTGCCTTAACAATGGTATCACACATCCCATCAGCAAGTGGGAACAAGTGCCCAGCACCTGGTAGCTCATGATAGTGAATCCATGGAAGTCGTTGACCAATGTAGCGTTGCAGTGTAACAGGTACAAGGCGATCATCATCTCCATGCCACAGGTGGACAGAACCTTCATTGTTGGGGAATGGATTTTCCATACCCAGAGGACTGAACTCCCAGGTCCCAAATCCAACATTCAGGTCACGGTGAAGAGACTCAAATTCTCCTTGTTGTCTTACCTGTCCCTGAGAAAGCCAAATGGAAAACAATTACACTTTTTTTCATTTTCTTTTTAAATAAAATAAATCTTATAATAGCATTAACATTGTGATCACTCTCTTTAATGACACTCATACCCTGAATTGTGGGTGCTAAGCGCATCCAATTCATCATGAAACAAAAATGAGAAAATGTTACAAAGTTTATCTTCAACTAGAAATAACAGATTGATTTAACAGCATAATGTCAAGCATCAGAAGTAGCCTAAATTTCATTAACTTCTTTACAGATAAATTTTCAAAACACTAGCAAGGATCTCTACGTACCACATAAATTTAATGAATCCCCAAATTTTGTAATATTGGAACTTATTCAGTATATGTAGATTTTCAAATTTAACTAGTATAATCATGAAATGGTGCCACTCAACAATCTACATGTTAGGGCCCCTTTGATAACATTTTTGTTTTCTATTTTCTGCATTTTCTAATTAAGGAAAGAAAGGAAAAGGAAGATGAAAACGCAATCAAATCAGTACACAATACTATCTTTTGAGCAATTACTGTTCCTACATTTTGCTTTTCCAAACTGCCTTTTGTAGTTGCACATGACCCTCAGTTGAAGTGGTCATATTGCATTTTAGACTACGAAAAACATTACATGGAGTTTCAAAAATGATGGATACATACCACATATGCTTCTCTATTGTGACGTTTAGGCAAAAGTTCTTTGTCTTGTTGAGAAAGAATATCCGTACTGTGAGCCACAACACTTGAAGCAGGGAACCATGTTTGAGTGTTCCAGAAGTAGGTAAACCATGGGGTGTAGTGAGCAACACGAAGCGTCCATTGGTCTTGTTGAAGCTGTTGGTAGTAAGCTTCATTAGAGAGATTTGCAGGAAAACCAGTCCACCAGTAGTTAACAACTGGAGCTATTAGCGCTGCTCCTGCTAGCCTGTTACCATATAAATTTCTAGCGTTAATTATTCTGAACCTTTCCATAACTACTTTTCAAATCAAGATTACTCATACCCTCACGTAAGAGAAAAGACATACAAATCCCCCTCCCCCGAATCTCCCTCTTTCCCCCTCTCTCTATTTCCGCCTAGAAAGTCTTATATAAAACGGTTGTACCATGCCAACATACAGATGTGGCACAACAAACTAATAATAAAATGACACATAGTCATGTTGGTGGTAAATTCAAAATTTTGTAGGACCCACATGGCGTAAATGATATGAGTCCCATGAAAATGACTATCTGTCATCTTATTTGTTGTACCATGTCAACATGATGCTTGGTATAACCATTGTACCTAAGACTTTCTCATTTCTAACACACACATATACATGCAGAACCCATTCAATTGCATTGCTTGGAAAAATCATACCTGTGAGGGATGTACTTCAGGCAGCTCCAAAGCACCTGCCCACCCATGGAGAAACCAATTACATAGAATCTGGATCCTAATACCAACTGATCAGCCAGCTCTTCTATATCTAAAGCCATACTCTTCACTGTTTTCTTTGGATTAGGATCACTCTCTCCATAACCAGGTCTGTCGAAAGACACAATGTAGACACCCAAGTCTTCAACAATTTCCTAAAAGAACTCAGCATAGGTTAAAATGATAGTAAATGCAAACAAGAAAGATGCAAAACAAACCATAGGATAGATACCGGAGATAGCGTTTGGGCAACAACAGCATCATGCCTGCAAGAATCAAAACCATGGACAAAAACTATTTTATGCAAGGCATTATCCTTTGGGACCCCGTGCTCTTGGTAGGCTAAATGCCTCCCATCCCTAAGTTTAATTCTTGGTCCTGTAACTGGAGGGCCATCAGGAGAGCCACATATCTTCGGCAGAGGAGGTTGGATAGCCTGATATGCCCATGCCAAAAACCCAATAAAGAACAGCACTAGTGTTTTCTTAAACATCCCTGAAAATTTGAGTTATAATTAAAATCACAATACAAGGTTTGGAATAAAAGCTCACTCTACCAAATCTTTCTGCCCAAAAAAAAAAAAGATTGGAACAACTTATTCGATTTCATGCTTTGTGCTCAAAAGTTAATATCAACAAGATACATATTTTGTGTCAGTACATTTAGAACAAGTTCTTATTGACAGTTTACAAGAAATCAAATAAAAGGTCAAAAGTTACACAAAAAGAGTTGTCATGCATGATTGCCTAGAAATCCCTTGTGCTGTCAGAGACAAGGCCTTATGGCATTTAAATAAAGAATCCTACTTCCTTATCATTGAGGAAATGTTCGATTCAGCAGCATGAGTTTGTATGTTGATCGAAGAAATGAGATATTCCTTTTGTTTTCAATACAAAAAAAAGGGAAACATGGACTTAGTCCTGTTCCTTCAGATGCTTTTCATCTTTCTGTCCAAATGTATGAACATAGTTAGCTGTATATTACCATCCAGATTAGAAACAGATACATTATATCTAGTGGTTGTTATTTGAATCTTGCTGTGGGAGAAACAACCGTTTTTCACTTCTTTTTTAAGCCCTTGGGTGAGAATTTGTTATTTCCGTTTTAAATTTTAATGTGGAGTCAAGAAGTAAAATTGATGGAAAGAAGTGATTTTGATTTGCAGAATAAGCAATTTTAACTAGTGGTCCATGCTTCAAATTTACGCTTTTATTAGCGAATTTGAACTTCGAGCAAACAAATAAGGCTTACCTAGGTAAAAGTTTGAATTTTCCCCTATATAATGAAATTCCTATTAGAAAAACAGAATTCTTAAATTCTTTCCTACATTTCTCATCAAGCAAACAGAATCTTGTTTTGACCTATGACTAAACGAGGTACACATGCATACTCGTTGAAACCCACAAATCAAATTACAAAAAAAAATAAAAAAATGAGAAGAATAAGAAAGAAAACCCACCTGAAGGAAGCCCGAAGGAACTGTTTTGCTTGGCTTTTCTGGTGTGAGCTCTGGCCGATGCTGCTGATATCTTCCTGTTCACCCCTCCCGCCATTTTCACTCACCCACAAGATCTGTCAGAATTCACAGTCAAGTTTATTCTGAGAAGAGAAAGCTTTTCGGTTTTTGAGAGATAGAGAGGGAGGGATCAGATCGAAGAGTGCGAGGGACACAGAACGCTGACAAACCGATGTCTATGCGTTTGTTGTGAGTCCTGTGACTGTGTCTGTGTTCCGGGAAGCTCATATCGTTGGCAGTCTAAAGAAATATTAAACACAATAATTTCTCACCAAATCTATTTTCCAATTATTTTGTTATAATTAAATGAAATCGAGAATAAATTTATATATATATTTTTTAAATTTTGGGTAATAAAAATTAGAATTTAAACTTTTCAAACATTATAAAGTGAAATATCACTATATTAATTAGTTGGGACAATAAAATTTTAGGTTAATTGACTTTAAATACCAAATTTCAATAAGTTTTAGTTTAGATACCAAAATTTAATAGTATTTTAGATTATATACTAATTGAAAAGTCAAATATAATAATATAGTAAATGGCACTATAATTCACAAATATTACATCACATGCCACTACAATAATATATATATATATTAGATTTATACTATTATATTAATTTATAATGTAAATATTTACTAACCCCCCAATTAGAACTAGATTCTCTCATAACCCCCACCCTAAATCAACCTCTCCCAAAACCCCCTAACTCAACTAGTATTGACCCCTTCTTTTTTAATATTCCCATTATACCCAGCTGATTATTCAAAACTCAGCCATCTCTCTTCCATAGATCTCTTTGTCTCCTTCTCTCTGCCATTGATCTCTCTGTCTCTTCTCTTTCTCTCTTCGCGTGGATATGCCCTTGCATTCTCCAATGTCTAGCGATGGAACACTGCTGATGAGACTGATCTCGGCCTCCTCTCCTTGCTTCTCCTCCTTCTTCCAAACCGACATGGTGCCCATTCCAGCCTTTGATGAAATATCTAAGGCTGATGGCAGCGGTTCCTGTACGAAAATGTGAAGGCTCCAAGGAGTACACGAATCTGGATGCTAAGCCTTAGTTTCAAAGCCTAAGCAAAATGCGGATCTGGATCTCCTACTGACCAGCCACAGTTTTAGAGCGAAGCCCAAACCTAAAACCGACGACTAGGAACGCTGTCCATGAATTCCGAGGAGTTAGTGATCACCACGTACCACCACCACATGCTTCGAGAGCGGTGGCTTCGCAGATCTCTTTCTTTCTGCCATCGATTTGTCTGTCTTTTTCTATTGGGAATAAAATGTTTTATTTTATTTTGTTATTTAATCTAATTTTCCTAAGGTACGTTGATGATTTTGAGCGAAGAGTTGCAATTGTAGAGCAGAACCAATTCGATTTGGTTTTGAGCGAGCTTAAACTGATCATTTGGAAAGCTTACGTTATGGACCAATGGAACATTATTGCAAGCACTATTAAATTGTATCTGAGTTCTTTATGTTTGTTAAATTAATTCAATTCAATTCAGGTTCTCTGGCTTTAGTTAAGATTTGATGACTTAATCTGCGTGCATATTCATCCAAGGAAGAGGTGATCAAACTTGGTGAAAGCTCTGAGCCTCAAGAAGTGAGTGAGAGTTTAAGATCGGACGTGATAGCCTAGCTGAATTTAGTGTAACTGGGTGTAACTGTTTATTTAGTGTAAGTATAACTGTTTGTTTAGTAAAGGTGTAATTGGTGTTTTAGTGAAAATGTAACTGTTTCAGTGAAGGTGTAACTGTTTATTTAGTGAAGGTGTAACTGTTTATTTAGTGAAGGTGTAACTGGTTTTTTAGTGAATATGTAACTATTTTTTTAGATAATGTGTAATTTTTTTTTTATGGGCCTACAAGTTTTTTTTCTTGTTAAAAAATAATAGTGTAATTATTTGTAGTTAATTTTTTGTGTAATTGTATTTTTGAAATTCAATTTCAGTGTAATTATTTTTTTTAAATTCAGTTTCAATTTTAGTGACAATGTAACTATATTGAAGTGTAACTATATCAAAGTGTAACTGTATTTTAATACAGTTTCACTGAGCGCGTGTCAGAGCAGGTCAGCTGGTGTCAGCGCACGCGTCAGAAGGGTAAAATAGGCATTATAAGTTTTAGGGGATTTTGAGAGAGTTTCTAAATAGGTGGGGGCTTAGAAATTTATTTTGGTAATTTGGGAGTTTAGAAAAAGTTGCCGTAATTTATACTATATTGTATTAAAACTAAAAAAAATCAATCCAATCACATCTTAACTGTGACTGTCTTACAATTTAGTTGTAATTGTCTTGGTAAGTTGAAAAAGACAACTCTAACCACTATACTAAGTATTATTTTGAGTAAAAGTATTGTTTTGACCTTTATTTATACTATATTGTAATACAATTTCTCTTAAAAAAATTTTTAATTCAGTCACAACTTAACTGTGACTGTATCATAATTTAGCTGTGACTGTTATTCAGTCACAACTAAATTTGAAGTTGAGTGTCGTACAGTCACAACTAAAACTGAAGTTGAGATTATATTAACTAATTTCTCAGACAATATAAAAGTATCAAGGACAATTTTGTCAAAACTTTATAAATTTTATCTAAGACCCATCATATGTGGGCCAAAGGACAGTAGAATGGCAAATTTGTCAAACAAATAAAGCCCAAAATAAATGGGCTGTAAATTTGTGATCTATTCTAAAAATTAAGTTCATTAGTTAGTAGTTAAACTTAAAAATTATAAGCAAAACTGATTTTCTAAAAAAGTATTGAAATTAGATATTTAATCCTAAATTTCTATAAAATTTTTACATCATTAACGAACAAAATTTGGTGAGTTTATAATATTAAAAGGGATATAATTTCATTTACGGTGATATACTAGTGGCTTACATTCCATACATACATACCAATTTCTCGAATTTTTTCCATTCTTTATTTTCATCACTTGTTTTCACTTTTATGGTTTTGAAATTTGATTTGGTTTCTTTCTTGCCTAACTAGCGAGACTTTTTTTTTTTTTTTTTTTTTTTTTTTTTTTTTTTTTTT